>JAKUCM010001239.1:0-109724 GCA_023374145.1 Lepidium sativum | reverse complement strand
ATAGATGGAGCAAAGTTGCATAAGTTGAATTATTGGTACGCATTATTCCCAGGTGCAGCCGCATCTATCCTCCTCTGCCTCCTCGTAAGCCATCATTCTAGTTTTTTTATAACTATTTTGATTACATCTCTTTGAGAGTTTTTGCTAATTAGGCTTTCTTCTTTTTGCAGCAAGAGATCGTTTGTTACCTCAAGGAAAACTTCAAATTTTGAGCGACATCATTTTAATTTCATATATAGTTTATACACACATATTGGTGGAAGAGACCGTGTGAAGATTTTTGATATATGTTTAGACATTTAAGATAGATGGTCTACGAACTTTTACTCGTATATATAAATGAATATATACAAATATATGTATACGTTTCTATGAAACTTGTAATCTACTTTTCTTTCTTTTCTTTGGTTTTTAATTACGTTGAGGTTTAGTTAGTTTACCAAAAATAATAATGGGTACAAATGTATTGTTTGTTTGCATATACGTATACGGTAGAATGGAAAGTCTTGTTTGTGAGACTCAAGTTAGGTTTATTTAGGGTTTCGGAAATTTTACCAATTAACATCAAATTAATAGTTATAATAAAGTTTGTACTTTCACCATGATTTCAATTGTAGTTAACTACTATTAATGTTATTTTAACAATAATACATTAACATTTTTATTGTCAACAATTAGACCACAAAGGTTGATTCATTGCTAACCCCTAGTCCTTAATAATATCATGTGGGATAAAATAACTCCTTAAAATCAAATTGTGGTGGGAAAAACAATAGAAATAACACTCAACCACTTGACAAAAACATTTCCCCACAAAAATATGTGACATTTAAGTTTCTAAAATTTGTTAGAAGTTTTATATTAAAAAATCTCTCCCTTTATATATAAAAACTAGACTCGTGCTAATAAATGATATAAAGTTAAATCCATAAGTTTATATGAGCTAAAGTCTAAAATAAAAATATAAAAATTACTCATTTTTTGTACAATAATGTTCATGTGGAATAATAAGTAAGGAAAATAAGAAATGATATACTCATGTTGAAGGAGTTTTTAAATGGTAATAACATATTAAGTTATTGAAACAAAATTATGTTTTATAGAATCATAAGAACCATAAATTTTGGTTTTAATTAGTTTGTTGGTTAGTCAATATTTTCAATGTAATCAAATAGTCTTTTCACATTACGATTGTGCAAGTGTTGCAACTTACTTAATTCTTTAAATAAACAAAAGTTTGCATTTAGTTACAATGGGAACTTTAGTATTTTGAAACAAATATCTCCAAAATCACTGAACAAAGTTAAAGTAGACTAGAATTTAAAAAAAATAGTTTAAAGCGGAAAGCAAAAACCACCGCACTTGCAGAAACCCATCGTCACTTAAGGCTTACTGCAGAAACTTTTTGTTACTTTTTATGTAAGGATTAAGGAAATATCCATTTATAATCGAGAGTAAACAGTTATGATAAATTGTTCGTATGATTTGTGTGTCCAAAGGAGAAAAAGTGAATTTGACCTGAAAATTGCCAATCGTTAAAAAGAGTTTGGGCATCAACAATTCCTTCATTCTTGCCAAATGCAAAGCCCCAAGATAGTATTTTTCTCTTCTTTCATACCCTAATTCATTTACATTTTTAAGACTGTTCAACCTGTAAACTTTCGAGGGGTGGGTTCACAAGACATGAGTCAAAACATTTAGGAAACAAAAATCAGTCAAGAGTTAGTACTGAGTAGAGTAACAGTTCCACAGACTCACAATTCTTCCTCTCATCTTCGAGATGATGATGGATCAGTCAACACAGGAGGGACCGCACCGTTCTCTGCAGTCTCCAGAGCGGTATCTGAGTGGACTGGATGAATTAGGGATTGAAGTCTCAAGAAGTAGCTCTCGCTTTGAGGCTGGCTTCTTATGTACCGGGCTTCAGTGTTCGCTTGCGAGGGCTGTTCTGTTTCTGAGCTCTGGAGGTTGGATAATGCACTGAGATCAAGGTCTGGAAAAACTGAGCAACGACACCGAGGACATTTCACGTTTAGACGCAGCCACTGGTCTATGCAGTCCACATGAAAATTGTGGGCGCAAGGTAAACCTCTGACCTGTAAATTTCAGAAAAATTCTGGTACCTAAGGGAAAAACATTGAGACGAAAAAAGTGTAGAATTGAAGAAAATTCATACAGTTTCTGCTCATCATCTGATGGAGTTTAGTACCTCATGCCCCACATGGAACTCCTCTAAGCAGATCAAGCATTCACCACAATCATCCGGGACAGCTTTTAACCTGAACTTCGGAAGTTCTTGAATGAGTGCCTCAACAGCTTCTGTCTGTTTATGAAGGCATCAAGCATTAGTTGTTTGGAATCTTGTGACAGAGATATGGTAAAAGTCAGAGAGATAGAAACCACGGATATAAAGTAGCTTTTGGGTCAAGTTAATGTTAGGGACAAGTTACTAAATTCTTAGCTTGCTAATGATAAAAGACCAGACTTGCCTGAGCTGGAGTCAAGTAAAGTCCAGGATGGTATGTAGCAGCATCTTGACTTATGCCTCTCATCTCTTGGCCTGCGGCTTCAAATGCCCAGTCAGGTACCCTAATCATGTCAACTAAAATCTGGACACAGGAAAACAGACATTGGCAAATTACTCAGAACTGACAGAGACTAATTACAACTTAGCAAATAGAAACAGAAACCACAATGAGCAACTCTGTATACGATCTCCTAGTATAAAGGTAGTGAAGTTAAATAATGGGATCCTGAACCTTACCCCAAACTCTGAAATGGGAATTCCCTGCTGGGCACGTAAAACATGTACCTGTCTTCGCGCCAACCACTATCAAGTAAACTCATATAAGCGTGGTGTCCTCTTCAGAGAAACAAAAAAGCTTGATCAAAAATATTTTACCTTTCCGATACAGATGCAGGCAATGCAGAGGAGGCCACAGTAGCTGAACATCAGCCAAATAAGAAAACCCCATTTTTGGCCTTCTTCAGGTAACTATTGCAAGAGAATACACAATAACTCAGCAAAAGGATTTCCAACAAGAAAACTCATATGACATGATCCTAAAACCCAGCTTACACAGCTCCTTGCTCTAGTAAACCATAGTGTACCGATTACAGTCCAAGCCCACAGAAATGGATACAGCAGCAAAGATAGTAACGAAAGGACCACCAGTCGCCCACAAAACATAGCGTTCCGCTGTTGACTTCCAAAATCCCTAACAGATGATCAGACCAGAAACTAATGTGTCATAAATAACCAGATATTCATAAAAATTTGCTACCCAAAGAGATAAAGAAATGTTACAAGTAGCTACTTCTAAGATCAAGCTTGTAATTCCAAAGATAAGACAGAAGAGAGTAAGAGGACATTTGACTGGAACTACAAAGAAATTTTATGCTCCAATTAGTATATATTAATCATAATCTAATCCTCCTAACTGATTTACATTCCTATCTAAGGAATAAGGGTAGACAAGACAAGATTACGCAAAAGGCTCTTCTTTAAATAACAATTTTGGGAAACCGAGACAATTCCAAAATGTAGAAACTTTCAAGTTCATTGCAAGTCTAGGACTAGAAGCTTTAGATGGAACTTACAAGCCAAGTCCAGCAGCAAGGCCATTGTCAACAAACATGAAGACGCGGAAGATAAACACAGTGGTGTAATCGACCTGAAGTCGTAGAGAGAAACAAAACCGTGAGCATATTTAATTTTTGTTTTAGATTCCATGAAAAGAAACACGAAATAACTGGAGCTGATAATAAAGCAAGAGAAACGAAAAATTGAAGAACCTACCACAATCCATATATGCAAAGGGTATTGGCATTCATGATATCTCCTCCAATTGATAGCTATAATGATTCTAAAACGCAAAATACCATTAAGGAAACGCAATCTAAATCACCTCCAACCATAATGAAAAATTCTTAGTACAATATTTCGACAATTTTCTAGAATCCAAGAGAACCAAAACAAAAACTGGATCTTCACAAAAGCAAAAGAAGAACAAGAAGTAAAAAGTACTCTAATTTGGCTTCTAAATAACCCAACAATACATAAAGAAAAAAACATTATCTTGTTAATCGTATTCTTAGATTTTTAAAAAAGATGGGGGAAACAATTCCGGGACTGAGAATTTTCAGCTCGATCCAAGGAAGTGCAAATAATATTGACGGAAGAACAAAAATTTCATAGAACCCAAGCTTCAGAGAACATAAAAGGATACACGCTAGTTGCAAGCATCGACAAGAAGAACCCATCATACCTGCAAATGTTACAAACGTTACTCATAAAAGCAGAAACCCGTAATAGTCGAGGATAAAAAACGAAAAACGAAATGCAAAATCGATGATCCATAACCGGAATCAGTCGCGTTGAGATCGAAGCAAGTAAAAGATGAAAGAGAGCTCACCACTTGAAATCGACACCTCTCATCGCCATGAGAGAGGTGGGAGAATGAAGGAGGAGCGTTAAAATCAAAGAGAAGGAGAAACCCTAAGAAAAATTGAAGATCAAAATGCTTCAATCGACCTCTGATTCTCTGTTGATGCAGATTGCAGTAGGTGTTTTTAGGATCGAGGGTGAGAAAGGAGGAATGAGGGGATTTGGAGCCAAGTAGCAGCAGCAATTCACAATGAAGACATTAAAGTGAAAAATGGAAACCTCTGATGGACGAAGAGGCTTAAGTCATTTGGATGCGTTCCACATCTACCACCAACCAATTTGTCAAAAGATAATAAATCCCCCATATTCTTCCACCTGTTTGGTTTACCAATGAACTACAGAATGACCATTTCCCCAAAACAAAAGAAAACAAATTTACCTAAATTTATATTTTAGGATTAAAAATATACGCTGGACAAAAAGTATATTATAAGTTTCTTTTGTATTTCATGAATATTTACATTAAAATTTTGAATTTCTACACTATATCTAATAATTCATTTCATATATTTTGTTGAATTTCAAATTCATTTTTTGTCGAATTAATATGTGCATAGTGATTTAGATATCCTAGCTACTACTTTTGATATCAAAGATTTGGCTATAAATAAATAAAAACTTCGATTCATATAATCTGATATGCGAAAAACAAAACTAAGAACTTTATTACACATTTTCTTAACACTTTAACCCAAAAAAAAAATTTATTTTCACATTTATCAAAGTATCACCATCTGTCACTAAAAACGCAAACCCTGACATTAATTTTTATTATTATATAAAAAAACTTTTAAAGTCTTTCTTTTGTTTAAGCACCTACGATAGAAACAGAGATCAGATCCAGGCAGGGTTTTTGAGAGCAGTGACGATTGCCTTGACCTGCAAGTAGTTGTTGAGACTGTAAATTCCTTTCTCTCTGCCAATGCCACTCATCTTGTATCCACCAAACGGAATGGCTGCATCGAAGATATCAAAGCAGTTGACCCAAATGTTACCAGCTTTCAAGGCCCTCGAAACCCTATTTGCAGTGTCCAGATTCTGTGTGAATACTCCTGCGGCTAGTCCATACCTCGTGTCGTTTGCCCTCCTTATCACCTCGTCCGTGTCACTGAACTTCAGGATTGATTGGACTGGACCGAAAATCTCGTCTTGAGCGATAAGCATGTCCTCCTGTATTTGATCAATGGCTCGATATTAGTGTCATCGAGAATACAAACAGAACATTAAAAACATCTTTGAAGAGTTTTCTTTGTACCTTGACATTAGAGAAGACAGTAGGTTGGATGAAGTAACCTTTGTCTCCAATCTGATCACCACCACATTCAAGAGTAGCATTGCTTTCCACACCTGACTTTATGTACTTCATCACTTTCTTAAACTGCTCCAAATCAATCTACGCAAAATTTCGGTTTTAAAAAATGATTACAAAATCTATTAACAAAGGAGAAAGCTCCTATTGATGATGCATGGAAGTTGAATGTGTAACCTGAGGACCCTGCTCTATGCCTTTCTTGAAAGGATCACCAACCACACGTTTCAATGCGCGTGCCTTTGATTTCTCAACAAACTCATCATACACTTTCTCATGAACATATGTGCGAGACCCCGCGCAGCAACATTGCCCCTACATAAACATTAACATTATCTAAAGAACTAGCTATGCAACTGAGTAAACTTATTCAGGTATAATTCACTACTGGGAAAACCTGGTTGAAAAAGAGGGCAAAGTGTGCAAGCTCGACAGCTTTATCGACATCAGCATCTTCAAATACAATGAATGGTGATTTCCCTCCAAGTTCCAGAGTTACCGGCTTAAGATTACTCCTAGCAGCCAATCCAAGTATAACTTTGCCCGTATCAGTGGATCCTGTAAAAGCAATCTGTGCAAGAAAAACAGAAATATAACATAAATTTAGTTTCTTAAAGAAGTTAATAGCAAGCACACAGACATTTTTACCTTGTCAACATCCATGTGACTCGCGAGGGCAGCTCCTGCTGTTTCACCAAATCCAGAAACTATATTCACAACACCGGGAGGAACACCCGCCTATCAGATTCAAGAAAATTTGTAACTTTTGTGGTAATGATGAAGAGTAGAAGACGAAAAGAGAATCCATTACATGTAACTTACTTCAAGTAAAAGCTTGCCAGCGTAGATTGCGGTAAGAGGCGTTTGTTCAGCAGTTTTGAGAACAATGGAGTTACCACAAGCGAGAGCAGGACCAACTTTCCAAGCAAACATCAATAATGGAAAATTCCATGGAATGATCTGTCCAGCTACACCAATCGGTTCATGCAATGTCTGAACATGATAGTTTCCATCAGCTGGAATTGTAAGCCCGTGAATCTTATCCGCCCATCCTACAAATCAAAGCAAAACCAAGAATGTTCATTCACAAAAATCAACAGCAAAAACAAGAATTCTCAACATCTCGGAGAGTGTTTTATTACCAGCATAGTAACGGAACAATCTGGCTACCATTGGAACTTCTATTGTTCTGGCTTGTGCATAAGGCTTGCCATTGTCCCATGTCTCTAGAGACGCGAGCTCTTCGCAGTGTTTCTCAACCAAATCTGCAAACCTAAGTAGCACTCTAGACCTTTCCTGAAACCCCCAAACCATAACTAGATGAGACTATATTACATTTAAGTTAAGACTCGATAAGAGTCTTTATATACATACATAAGCAGACATCTTAGGCCAAGGTCCTTCATCAAAGGCCTTCCTTGCAGCTTTCACAGCCCGATTGATATCTTCTGCATCACCTTCAGCAACATGCGCAATGACTTCCCCTGTCCGAGGATCAAGAGTCGGGAAAGTCTTACCTGAATCCCAAATCCAAAAAATCAACTATCAGTGCTCATGGAGCCGGAATCACAAGACTCAGAATTTGCTTCTTCTTTTAAAAAACTAGTGGGGCCAAAATAAGAATGAAAACTTTAATCACCAGAAGCGGAGTCAACGAAGTTCCCATTAATGAGGAGCTGTGTGTGAGAAACTTGAACCGAAGGGTTTATGATTTCCTCAGCTGCAGAACTGGTTCCAAATCTCCTTAAGATCCTCCTTTTGCTCCCTGAGAAAATCGTCATGTTTATACATCACCACTTAAATTCGCCATAGACCCAGAAATCAAAGAATCTACTTTTCACTCTATTTCATTGGAAATCACGTTGATTTGGGAGATTTAGCATAAGCTAAGCGATGTAATCGAATCAGAAACATATTATCAAAGTTGAAACATGAAAAATACTTTGGAATAATCACTGTTACTGAGACATAGTGGGTACCTTGGGAACGAAACAGAGAAGCAGAGGAAGCTAAAAAGGATCGAGATAATAGAGAAGAAACTCTACGAGTCGCCATGCTTGAAACTACAAAGTTCTTATCTTTTCTTGAGATTTTCGTCGTCTTAACTTCACTCTCTATTGGATTGATTTATATATTGATTTTAAGAAGACAGAATCCAACGGTGGAGATCTCACGCATTCTCTCACACATGTCGCTTAAATTTCACTCTCGTTGTTCGTGTTGCCGTCCTTTGAATGGCTGATGACTACTGATCAATTTTTAAACACAAAAGGGACCATTAATAATGAAATAATGAAGACAAAATTATTTTTTCCCTTCATTAAAATTTAGAAGTAAGATAAAGACTGTTGACAAAAGAAAAAGATAAGACAAAATGCTATGAGTTGTCTGTCTGAATTTTGTGTGTATCCAAAATCAATAGTTTTCTTTTTCTTTTTCCCATAACAATTCGAGCTAGAAATCAAAATAAATCAAATTGCAGAGATAACTAGAAATTGAGTTATTAGGTAGTAAATATGGAGATTATAATTTAGAGAAATATAAAGAAAGTGCAATATTTACAAGTTATGGTGTAATGTCGTTCTCTAAGAGGTAGTTGTGTCATCTATTTGATATGTCTTATGACAATTCTTGTAAAAATAGGTAACTTTGAGGATTGTGATGTTGGAGTCCATTGAAAACTGAGTTGATATATTGCCTACTTAAAGTAAGGAGATTATCTGACCGGAATATCAAAATTCTACTTACTAATCAAGGAAATGATTGAAGTTTTTAAAATTCATTGCAGTTTGGTAAAAATGGTTTAACACTTGAGAAAAAAATGTGACACAGAAGAAGCATAATAAATAGGACTATGGGATCAACTCTGAGGGATTGTGGCATTATGCATCAGCACATCAGCAACAGAGTTTTCAATTTCTTATCATTTTGTTTACATATATATAGATTTGTAAAATTTTAAGTTCTTCTGTATCTTATTTGCTATGTAATCTTATAAAACTTATTCTAATGAAATAGTTTGGTTGTTACTATCGCCTTTGTATTTATTTCAGTTTTCAGACATAAATTGTATTAACAAACCATAAAGACTTATAGTAAATATAATATATAAATTGATACAGTATATATGTATATTATAAATAACTAAAATAATAATACCAATCCATAACTTAAAAAATATATTTTATAATTTACTTTTAATCGACTATAAGTAATAAAAAACAATCAAAATCTTGATATCAAAATTATTATCCTATGATAAACTCAGCAAAATACATATTTATTTCTTATAAATTTTAATTAGCATTACCTCTATTTCAACATATATATTTTTGAAAAGTAGTTTTTCAAAATATATGTTGTTCTATTTGAATTCTATCATATAGGTTGTTTTCAAAAGCATGATGTCTATTTGACTTCTAACTAAAAAAAAATATATATATATATATATATATATATATCATATTTCAAATTTGCTTGATTTCAAATTTGTCAGTTTATGCAACTTCGCTTGTTTTCTTATATGACGCATAATATATATATATATACACATATATAATTGAAGTATTACAATATACATATTTATGTTTTCATTGATTATTTGCAAAAGATTGTTTATAAACAACATGCATGTCTACTTTTGTTACCAATTAATATTTCGTATAAAACAGTTGTTTATTTTTACATTTCACATATAATTATTAATTAAGAAAAAATATAATTCGCATTATAATTCAAAAAATCATTTGTTTGTAAACAGGAAATTGATAATATGCAAATAATATTTTGAAAGTATTAGTCGTAATCTATATATTTATTTCTATATTAAAGTATTGAAAATACATATTTGTACATAAATTTTAGAATAGTTATTTAAAATCAAATTTCATTACTTATATCTATTTCATTTTACTATTATTCAACCGCTGCAATGTCATCAATCAACATTAGTTTTCAAACAACTTTTATTTAGAAATTTTTTTTGTCAATCGATATTTTCAAATGATTAGTTTTAGACGATCTTCAACCACTCTTTCTTTTTCCAAACAAACAATATTACTAATCGGATCCAACATGGGTGCAATCAAAACGATACAAATATAAAAAGAAACATCATTAAAGAATCTTGAAAAGAGTGACAGAATATGTTATCTATCAAACTCAAAAGCACGTTCTGAGCTTCAAATCCCAATTATAATGAGACCCTACTACTAGGCTACTATTAAAAGCTGTAGGAGCCAACAGTGCACTGGTTAGGAATCTTCATAGTTCATATCATCAACCGACACACTTATTTTCAATCTGCAACACATGTTTCGTTAATATATTTGCTCATACGAAAACACAGGTCAGTGTCTGAAACTCAAAAGACTCCTGGATCCTCTGGTTTGAATATTTTCGGCATTTTCAAAGTTG
This sequence comes from Lepidium sativum, assembly GCA_023374145.1. Taxonomy (NCBI): domain Eukaryota; kingdom Viridiplantae; phylum Streptophyta; class Magnoliopsida; order Brassicales; family Brassicaceae; genus Lepidium; species Lepidium sativum. The sequence goes on along the minus strand of JAKUCM010001239.1, from coordinate 99,552 downwards.
TTGGATCATCAGGATCTATTCTTTGAGACCCTCTTTGATGTCCTAAAACACCTTTTTCGTATCAGCTGCGAATTTTGATGCTAATATCGTCGCACTCAAATTCTGAATATTGTTTCCCTCATTGTTACTACCTTCGGGCATGGTCTCTTCGTATTGATAATCTCCATCATCATCCTCGTCATAATAGTAATCGTATCCTTCCTCTTGCCTAGCTAACTCCATTGCTAACTTCCTCTTCTTGTATCGTCTCCATGCTGCTTGTATAAAACAAGTTCCCCAAGCTCTCCATTGATGTGAATAGTATCTGATGAGTCAAAACACAAACATCAATAAACCTTATTGCGTGTGAAACAAGAAATGTTCTCTTGATTGCGAAGTAAGAAATGGTAATTACTTACCTGAAAGCATGTTGGAGTTTCTTGCTATGGAGGCGTCTGAATTGGTTAGCTACGAATTTCAAGTCCTCTGCTGGGAGAGTAAAAGCTTCTACTTCAGAGATAGTCTTCACTGTTCTCGTTGACAATGGAAGATTAGGGTTAACGTTTGGCATTAATGCCCAAGTTAAGAGCTCTTCACCACAGAAATCTCCTGGTCTGAGCGTGATGGAGTTGAAGAATCCTGATCGTCCACCATCTGTAGTCGAACTCTCCATCTGACCTCTAATAATGAAAAGCATCTCATTTACAGGATCGCCTTCGCGTACCACGTACGTATCTTTTGTGTTCAAAGATGGAACCAAACGCTCACATATCGCATCTAAGAGCTGAACATCCATCTGTGCAAAGAATGCCACTTGAAAAACAGAGACAAAACGTAAACTAGGGTTTGGTACTTGAGTATCAAGTAAACAGATTGTTGTGTTTGTCTAGTGTAGCTTACACGACGAACTAAGGCGAGACAGAGATGTCGTTGGATCTGGCGAGGAAGATCCAATGGCAGAGCACGGAGAATGGCTTCTTCGTCGACTCCACGAGTCGTTAACCATTTGTATTGGACGAATCGTCTAACACGCTCTTGTAACTCTGGTGGCAATTGTCGATGACGCATCCATTCCTCAGTATCTCTTCTTCTGACTCTCCATTCGTCTAACCTAGCTGTCGTTGATTGCAGATAGTTCTTCAAGAATTTGAGATATCAGTTAGACTCCAATATCAAGCTATGGGGATAGAGAAATACATATACATCCAAAAAATCAATTACCTGAACATTTCCAATGAGATGAGAGAAGAAAACGAGACCAGCTACACATATGAAACAACTGAATATAGTCTCACTACTCCGTGTACTCGCTGCAAGACTCTGTCCATAAGAACTACACAGACAGAATCAGCAAACAGAATATCAGTAAGGAAATTGCGAAAAACAGATATTTTGTTTCCTTGAATACAAATGAGAAACAAACCAACCTGAGGTTACGAAGACCCCACCAAAGACAGTAGAAGTATTTATCAAAGAAAGGAGAAGAAGTGACGTCATTAGTGAATGCATCACCAAACATACCAAAATGGAAATGTTGCTCATCATCGTTTCGAGCATCACAGTTTGAAAGAACCCGAGTGATTCGCATCCAAGCTTGTCTACCTCGATCCTGCAACGATCCACAATCAAGAAACGCGAGAGTACAAGAAGGTGAATGTGTAGCATTCATCTCTTCAGTGCACTCTCTTCTCCAGCATTCATGCTGTCTCTTGATCGATAACACGTACCAAATCCAAGAACCTAAAAGCAAAACCAAACTTGAGAAACAGAGACATTTTAGGTCATGTGAAGAAGGAGAAGAGGTTACTTACGTGGCTCACAAGTAAGTAGAGGAGAAGATTGTAGGCTGCACCGGACCAAGCTGTTTTGGCTGCAACTCCGGTGGCTTTAATGATGCGAGGGTTGAGCGGAAGCATTACGAGGAAGCGAGGCACGTATTGTATCAGCACGATCAAGGAAAGTGTGTGGTTCTGATGAGCTGCGTATTTGATTTTTCCAGTATTTGGTATCACAAACCAAATCACTAACTGAGAATAAAACAAAGAGATTTCAATTTAAAAGAAGAGAACCAATGATCAAAATAAGAAAAATTGGTATCCCAATTGGTTATGTATTTTCCATAATTTCACCATTATAACGTATATGTTTGTTTTCATATTCACACTTTTCACTTGTCGGAGCCCTAGCTAGAAGAATTAAAGAAAAATGAATTGAACCTGAGGAAGAGGAAGCGAGGCAGATACAGCAAATGCAAGTACTATAATATTTCCGCAAGCAATTCAATGTCGTTTCTACAAAGAATTGCTCTCACCAAGCCAAGAGTTTACAAGAAAAAACCACTCAAAAGCATTGATAAGCTGATGATTTACAGAGAAAAATTAAGAATTCCGTTACAACAATATTCATATCCTGTAATACGATCTCCTTCTCCTCTTTATAACGCATTGCTCTCTCTCTGTTTGTAACGACTTCTTTTACCTCGCCTTACACGTGTCTAGTTCCGTTATTTCTAACGATCCTCACAATAGCTGCCACGTGTTCTCTTAGTTTTAGTATAACAAATCCTCCCTGTTCGCAGAACCTTGACTACAAGGTTCAAAAGATGGGAACTTTTTCTGCAACTCATAAAGCAGCTCCCATGTTGCCTCCTCTTCTCCTCTGTTTTTCCACTTAACCAAAACTTGAGTGGCTGCTCGACCTTGCCGCTTTACCATCTTCCTTGCCAGAATTTTTTCAGGTTCTTGGATCAAAACGTCAGATATCACCAATGGTAAGTCCGTTGATGTCACCACATTTCCTACCAAAACCTTCAGCTGAGAGACATGGAATACCGGATGAATTAATGATGAAGCAGGAAGTTGTAGTTTATAAGCTACTTCACCGCAACGATTAATAATCTTGTAAGGGCCAAAAAATTTGGGAGGTAGCTTGTTATTAGACCTAGTCACTACTGACTGTTGTCTATACGGTTGTAACTTCACATACACATAGTCACCAATTTCAAAAGAGCGTTTTGTCCTATGTAAATCCGCATTCTGTTTCATCCTATAATGAGCTCGTAAGAGATGGAATTGAAGCATCATAATCATGTCTTCTCTGTCTTGCATAGATTTAGCAACCACTGCAACTTTAGACTCGCCTGGTAAATAAGGCAAATGCATAGGAGGTGCTCGACCATAGACAGCTTCAAAGGGTGTCATTTGTAGAGCAGTATGGAAAGTCGAATTATACCAATATTCAGCAAGTGGTAGCCATTTACTCCACAGATGAGGTCGTTCACTTGTCATACAGCGCAAGTAAGTCTCTACGCATTTGTTAACTCTCTCAGTCTGACCATCACTGTGAGGGTGATAGGCAGTAGAATAGTTCAAGGAAACTCCTTGCAGTGAAAATAACTCTCTCCAAAATTCACTAAGAAACACTGAATCCCTATCACTCACAATTGACTGAGGAAAACCATGAAGTTTATAGATGTTATCCAAGAATGCTTGAGCCACAGAAGCTGCAGTATAAGGATGCTTCATAGCAATAATATGAGCTGCTTTGCTCAAGCGATCAACCACCACCAAAATGACTGTGTTGCCAAAAGAATTTGGAAGACCGTCAATGAAGTCCATAGAGATCTCTGTCCAGATTGTTGCAGGAATTGGCAATGGTTGTAATAAACCAGGAGAAGCCATTGTCTCATGCTTACATTGTTGACAGACGCTGCAACTTCTGATAAATGCCTGAATGTCCTAATTCATTCCTTTCCAGTAGAATAGGCTTTTAACTCTTTGATAAGTTGCATCCCTTCCTGAATGACCTGCGCTATTGGACCCATGAAGCCACTGCAATATCTTGTTTCTCAATTCAGTCACTGCTGGAATAACCAGCTTACTCTTCCTCCTGAGTTAATGTTGAGACCACGAATAATGCTTGTGAGAATCCGGTTTGTTCTTCAACTCCTGTATCAGCTCTCTTATCACTGAATCCAAATCATAACTTTCTTGAATCTGTTTCATCAAATCACATTCCATCACAGAGAGTGCCATGATCAATACATTTGATCCATCCACTCTAGAAAGAGCATCTGCTGCAAGATTATCTTTTCCTTGTCTGTACTGTATTTCGTAACTAAATTCAAGCAGCTTAGGCAACCATTGTTGCTGTATAGGGGTATTTAACCTTTGCTCTAAGAGGTATTTCAAACTTCTCTGGTCTGTGCGGATGATAAAATGATCATTCAGCAAGTAATGTCTCCACTTCTGCACTGCAAAGACCACTGCCAACAACTCCTTTTCGTAAATTGATAGATGTAACTATTTTCCTTTGAGGTGTCTACTTATATATGCTAATGGGTGTCCCTCTTGCATCAATACAGCTCCTATTCCAGTCCCACAAGCATCAGTTTCCACGACAAATTGTTTGTCAAAGGCTGGCAAAGCAAGAACTGGTGCCTCACATAGAGCATTCTTGAGCTTTTCAAACGCCAACTGAGCTTCATTTGTCCAATGAAAAGCATTCTTCCTAGTGAGAACAGTAAGAGGGTATGCAATGTTTCCAAACCCTTTGACAAAGCGTCTGTAGTATCCTGCAAGACCAAGGAACCCTCTTAATTGTTTAAGGCTGGTGGGTTGAGGCCAACTTCTAACTGCCTTAAGCTTCTCTGGGTCTGTAGAAACACCCCTAGCTTCAATGTAATGACCCAAATATTCCACTTTTTTCGTTGCAAATTCACATTTGCTCTTTTTTGCAAAGAGATAATTCTCCTTCATCACAGCAAATACTTGCTTAATGTGATCAACATGTGCTGCAAAAGATTCACTATACACCAATATATCATCAAAAAATATGAGCACAAACTTCCTGAGAAAAGCCTTGAAAATTGAATTCATCAATTGTTGAAACGTTGCAGGGGCATTGGTTAATCCAAAAGGAATCACTAGATATTCATAATGACCATTGTGAGTTTTAAAAGCCATCTTGTGAATATCGGCTGGATCCATTCTTACTTGATGATAACCAGCCCTCAAGTCGATCTTTGAATAGATTTGTGACCCCCAACTCGTCCATAAGGTCTTCAATCAATGGAATAGGAAACCTGTCCTTCACAGTCATACTACTCAGGTTCATGTAATCCACACAAAGTCTCCAACTCCCATCTTTCTTCTTAACCAACACCACCGGTGAAGCATATGAACTGGAGCTTGTTTGTATTGTCCCTGCATCAAGCAAGCTTTGTACCAGCTTATCAATCTCATTCTTTTGATATAAAGCATATCTGTAAGGGAGTTGATTCACTGGGTTAGAACCTGCATGCAAGGGAATGCGATGATCGTGTTCACCTCTGTGAGGAGGTAGTGTCATAAGCTCAACAAAGATAGATTTAAACTCTTCCAGTAAAGAATTAATGTGGATATCCTTCTTGTCTGATTTAGAACCTTCAATAGAAGACACAGATGGTTCCATAGTTTCCACATTATGTTGAAAATAAATCATGGAAATCTGAGCTTGTTCTTGCGTTAGTTTAGCCACATTACCTGATGCTACTTCTTTCACAGAACCCTCTTTAATGCCGTGAAGTACAACTCTCTTCTTGTCCCATTTAAACTGCATTGTCAACTCCAAAAAATCTGATGTGATGGGGCCTAAAGTTGATAACCACTGCACACCTAACACCATGTCACAATTACCCAAAGGTAACAGCATGATGTCGTGACAGAAGGAAGCATTCTGGAACTTCCACCTGAATTTATCAATCCTTCCTTGCACTCTTAGCTTCCCTCCATCCGCTACTGTAACACGAGTCATCTTTGGAGGAAGTATCTTACACCCAAGCTTAGATGCAACACTTGGATCTAAAAAATTATGGGTTGAGCCTGAGTCAATGAGAATATACAGAACTCGCTTCTCATATAATCCTCTGACCTTCATTGTCTTATATCTTTCAGTAACCCCCGCAATAGCACTAGCTGAGATTTGAGCAATATCTCCTTCTTCTAACACCATGTCTTGAGGCTCCTCCTCTGCTTCAAAAAACTCGTCACTCTCGTCGACCTTCATCAAGTACAACTGCGTTTTTTTATGCTTAAGATAATGCCCCGAAGTATACCTCTCATCGCAGTAATAACATAGCCCTTTAGCTCTTCTCGCACTCATCTCTTCATTAGTAAGAAAGAGTCGGGGCTGTGTTTTTTTCACTTCACTCGGCTTCAAATTTTCCTCATAATTCAGCTTTCGCTGTTCAGAAGGTTTGGGGTTAGGAATAAGTCCCTTAGCAGTGCTATTACTTCCCATCATTTTCCCTTGAGACCAATTTTGAGTGATAGTTTTACGAGGATGAGCTTTCTCGTATAATCTCCCAAGCAACAAACACTCCCTCACTGATTTCGGTTGAAACATCCTTATGTGCATCTGAGTATCATTGTCCAACCCTGCTAAATATGCACTCACCAAGTAGCTCTCACTTAACTTCACCTTAGTGCGTATTAGCTCAAATTTGGCATGATACTCACCGATAACGGATGTTTCCTGCAATTTCTTGAAATCCGCAATAGGATCATCAAGTAGTTCCTCAAATCTTTCCTGCACTAGCACTTTATACTGCTCCCAATCTTCAATCACACACGAGTCTAACTCAGATTGAGCTAAAGCTTGATGCCAAGCCGAAGCTTCACCATCAAAGTGGATTGACACTAACCGAACTCTCAAATCCATCGGTGTATTATCGATTCCAAATAATTCCTCTACCTTGAACAACCACCCTTTAACATTGTCGCCATTGAATCTCGGAAAATCTACCTTAGCTAAGCTCGTCATTCCAGCGTAATTAGAGTTATTACCTTGCCTAGGACGACGATAAAAGTCAGTCGGTTGATTTTCAGGTGGTGCTATGTTCATCGGATTGTTGTTCTTCATTAGTTTGAATGTTTCGATCAACTCACGAACACTCTCCTCCGTTCTTGCATTACGTTCACCCTGCAACTCAATCGCTTTCTCCAACGCGTCAAACCGAGTCGAAACAGAACCATCGAGCTCACGTGCCGCCGTGTTCTTAATCAAAGATTGCGATTGTTTCTCGAGGTTCGCTTGGACGCTCTGATACCTTTGATACAGCAAATGCAAGTACTATAATATTTCCGCAAGCAATTCAATGTCGTTTCTACAAAGAATTGCTCTCACCAAGCAAGATTTTACAAGAAGAAACTACTCAAAAGCATTGATAAGTTGATGATTTACAGAGAAAGATTAAGAATTCCGTTACAACAATATTCATATCCTGTAATACAATCTCCTTCTCCTCTTTATAACGCATTGCTCTCTCTCTCTCTGTTTGTAACGACTTCTTTTACCTCGCCTTACACGTGTCTAGTTCCATTATTTCTAACGATCCTCACAATAGCTGCCACGTGTTCTCTTAGTTTTACTATAACAGTTGATGACGAACTCGGATTTGAGGTAACGGAGGGAGATTTTACGGCGATCCACAATGAGCTCGCCGCGACCAAAGACTCTAGAAGATTTGGAGTAAAATGCTGTTTTGAATTTTAGGAGAATGTGGATGAGAAAGGATAGATCCGCTAAAGTTCGGAAGAAAGTGACGAGGATTCCAAAACGGAAGTCTATGGACATACAGGCGGTTCCGGCTTGGACGATTGGGAGATAGAAGTAGAGAGGGTCGAGGAAGAGAGCGAGAAGGCATGTGATGAGGAAGATGTGGTTCCATCTCGTAATTAGGTCACCTCCTGGATCGAGGGTTTTGTCACGAAGCTCGGAGAGGATGGATCGGCGGCGTTGGAGGTTGAGGTCGTTGTTGTGGTGCCGGAGGAAGAAAGCCGTCGGGAAATTCCGGAAGCATCCGGAGGTGAAGAGGTGGAAGTTGCTCATTTGGGTTTGCTTGTCTCTCAAGTTATGGAAGGGAGAAATTTGTGGAAGTGGAAGAATGAGACCATATTGGAGACATTTAAGGAAAGCAGAGAGATAGAAAGACTCCTTCTTTATGAAAAAAATATGTTAGTTTAAATAAAATTGAATTATAGAGATTAAAAAAACATTAGTTCAATTGAATTTCTTTTGTTTGTCGTTGAGATTGATTAGACCAATAAGGTTTTAAAAGATCCATACAAAGAGACAACAAAGGCAAAAACAGAGGAAGATAGTTGTAACAGAGGAATTATAGTTTTTAGCAATTAGATAGTATCTTAAGTTGTAGTTTGGTTTGGTTATGTTTTGCAGTTTTTACATATTTAATGATAAAATAATAAAAGATTTGATTTTTTTGGTATATACTATATAATTGCTAAAAACTATATAGTAAAAGAATTAAATAGATAGTAAATAAGATAACTTCGTTACAATAAATTCCTGATCGAGACGTTCAAAACTAAAATCGTATTTGAATATTTTACGTAAGGGTGGACAATTTAATATTTTCGATTTGAATATCTATAATATTCATGACTTGATCTAAAACAGCTGAAAACATTTCCGTATAGGTTTTATATTACACCAAAACCTTTTCAATTCCGACCCTTTTGGGAATGGAACTTAACCGAGGAAATCCGGAGCCAGAAACTACCTCCGATCCACTTATCGGTGAGTCTTCCTGCTGTTCTTGCCTTCCCGATTACCGATCCAACACCGTTAAATCCTCCTTGTTGGACATAATCATGTAACATTGTTTACAAATTTTCGGATTAAGTAACAAAACCGGAAATGACATCTTAACCAACAATTCATTATTTGTGAACCAATTAATTAGAAGATAACCGAATGTTCTAAATTCCGGTTAAGGAATGGGTGAAAGAAAAGGATGAATATATATATATATATATATGTATACTTCTTCTTCTTCGAGTAACTATGATACAACAGAGAGAGAGAGAAGTCAAGAATATGAGTCTTCGATTTCACTAAGCATCTTCAATTTCTTATTTTCCCTCATCTTAGATTCGAACTCCGACTTGATTAAAAGCTCAATCGGATTCGAGAGGTGGAGTATACTCTTAATTGAACGGATCATTCTCACGAAGATCTGAGTTGTGAGGATTGTTCTTTTAAGTTCAGGAGATTGCTTCTTCGACTCCATACCAGACAACAAAGAAACTAAAGAAACTCGGTGAACTTCACAGAGACATAGAGTTTAAAGATCCAACAATCTTAAAAGAACAATTTGTTTCTTCTTTATTTCTTGTTGAAATCCGCATGCAATGGTGAGACCTGGAGCTGTTTCGGATCTGTCAAAGCTCCAGCCTCTCTCAGGATTGAATTATCGGAGATGGTCGCAGGAGCTTATGTTCTTCTTCCAAGAAATAGGGATAGACTACGTGCTGACTAAAGAAGAAGAAATCAAAGACCCAGATGAGACTGGAATTGCGGATTCAATTCAATCAAAGACCGTGAAAGAAAGAATTGAAGGAACCTTCCAAGACAATAATCGATGCTGCAGAGGACATATTCTTCGTCATTTATCGGAGAGGCTATTTGACATCTATGTGAACTTTGAATCGGCGAAAGAGATTTGGGAAAACCTGAAAAAGAAATATGGAGCCGAAGACGAAGGAAAGAAACAGTATGTGACATCTAGGTGGACCTCATTTTTCATGAGAGATGACCTTCCGATTCTCGATTAACTTCACGATTACGAAGCAATCATATCCAAGATACAAGCCGAAGGAATGGTGATTGATGATAATTTGGCTGCTCTGGTATTGATTGATAAGTTGCCATCTTCCTGGAACGAGTATAGATCTAAATTGAAGCACGAGAAGAAGAAGATGAATCTCGATGAACTCATCTCTGATATTATGATCGAAGATGCTAATCGGGTGTTTCAAGTTAAATCAACTGAACATAAGTATCCAAATGGTAACGCAAATTTGGTGGAAGGACAGTCAGGTAAAGTGAATCACAAGAAGAAATACAACAACAAGAAACAGAAGAGGAATGGACCCAATCATTCGACAGAATTCAAGAAGAAATTCAAATGCTGGAATTGTAATCAAGAAGGTCATAAGAAACAAGACTGCAAGCAACCAATTAAAACGAGGAATGACAGAGGAGATTCAAAGGCCTTAATTGCGGAAACTATTATCGCCACTGTGACAGAAGTGAATGCAACTACTGATCAAACTGAGTGGATAATCGACTCAAGAGCAACAAGGCATATATGCAATGAAAGATCATTCTTCAAAAATCTTGACGAATCTGGCTGTGAAAATGTGTTTCTTGGGGATGCAAGTGCGGTAAAAGTAACAGGAGTATGAGAGGTGGATATATGCTTGTCATCTGGAAAAATCTTGACACTCACCAAGGTACTTCTTGTTCTCAACATGCGTAGGAATCTAATCTCTAGTGGACTGCTTATGGTAGCTGGAATAAAACAAACCATAGATTCAGGGAAGATGTTGTTGACCAAAAACGGTTGTAGGGAAAGCATTCTGCATTGGAAACTTGTTTGTAATAGAAACCGGAAAATTGAATAAGACTGACTCATTTACTTATGTGTCGTGTGACTTTGCTTCTTGGCATGTTAGATTAGGACACTTGAACACAAAGTCATTAAGTAGACTTAGTAAGTCTGGATTGATAAAGATAAACAATGAACATGGTTCCACTAAATGTGAAATCTGTGTTGAAGCTAAACACAGTAGGAAACCGTTTAGTAATCCAGTATTAAGAACTTCTAATCTGCTTGAACTAATACATACTGGCATAGCTGACTTTAAAAGTATGACCAGTAGAGGAGGAAAATCGTATTACATCACTTTTATAGATGATTACTCGAAGTTCACATATGTGTATTTGTTAAGATCTAAGGATGAGGCATTTGACATTTTTGTTAATTACAAGACAGAAGTTGAGAATCAACTTGACAGGAAAATTAAAAGGATAAGATCAGATAGAGGTGGTGAGTATACATCTCATAAATTTGTCTCTTATTGTCTTAGTAAAGGAATAGTACATGAACTGTCAGCCCCTTACACCCCTCATGAAAATGGAATTGCTGAGAGGAAAAACCAAACCTTAAAGAACATGTTGAACTCAATGATAATAGGATCAGGTCTTAATGGCCAATTATGGGGGGAAGCAGTATTGTCAGCTTGTTACATCCTTAATAGAGTGCCTCATAAAGGCTTGACTTCAACCCCTTATGAACTATGGAAAGGTCATCCTCCCAGCTTTAAACACCTGCGAATGTGGGGGTGTTTAGCCAAAGTAGGACTGCCAGAGTTCAAGAGAAACACTGTTGGGGGAAAAACCATAGACACTGTGTTAATAGGATATTCCCAGAATAGTGCAGCTTATAGATGCTTGGTATTCAACCGTGATACTCTCTCTTTAGGCCAGGTTTTGGAATCTAGGGATGTAGAATTTTTTGAACATATATTTCCATTCAAAAATTCCAATTATTCACCTCTGGTTAGTGAGCATGTACCTAGAAGTGTTACAGAAGGTACAGGTGATTCTGGAATCAAAGATGTAACTGAAGGTGAGATTGACACTGACATCAGAAGTGACAGAGAAAGAGATCATGATGCATGTGAACAAAGAAGGAGTAAACGTCGCAGAACAGAATCATCTTTTGGACCAGACTTCATTACAAGTTTTCTAACAGAATGTGAAGAATTAAGTGAAGAGTTTGTCTTTACATTTCTGATAGAAGAAGATCCAGAATCTTACTCTACGGCTATGAAATCTATAGATGTTATATTCTGGAAATAAGCTTTAAATAACGAATATGATTCTATAATATCTAACCATACCTGGGAGCTTGTTGACTTACCTAGTGGTTGCAGGGCAATCAAATGCAAGTGGATTCTCAAGAAGAAACTCAAATCAAATGGAGAAATTGACAAGTTCAAGGCCAGATTGGTGGCTCAAGGATACTCTCAAAAACAGGGAGTAGACTATTTTGATACTTATTCTTCGGTGTCTAAAATAGCATCGATTAGGTTGTTGTTTGCTGTACCTTCATCTCATAATCTAATAGTTCATCAAATGGACGTTAAAACGGTCTTTTTGAATGGTGACTTAAATGAGGAAATCTACATGTACCAACCTGAGGGATTCATAGTAGAAGATTTAGAAAGCAAAGTATGTAGGTTAAAGAAGTCTTTGTACGGACTGAAACAGGCCCCTAAACAATGGTTTGAAAAATTTAGTTCGACATTGTTAATCAATGACTTTGTTCCTAACACTGGAGACACATGCATTTTCAGTAAGAAATTAGACCAAGACTACATAATCATTTGTTTATACGTTGATGATATGTTAATCTTAGGTACTACACTGAAGATAGTTGAAGACACCAAAGCATTGCTGAGCTCAAAGTTTTCGATGAAAGACTTGCAGGAAGTTGACGTGATACTCGGAATCAAGGTACACAAGCTAACTGATGGATTTGCTCTGACACAATCGCATTACATAGAAAAGGTGTTAGTTAAATTTGGTTACTGGAATGAAAAACCAGCTAGAACACCCTATGATTCCTCGGTGCACTTGTGTAAAAATAGAGGAAATGGTATAGATCAGAGTAGATACGCCAAAGTATTAGGTAGTGTGATGTATTTAATGAACTGCACAAGACCTGATATAGTGTATGCAGTTAGTAGACTGAGCAGATACACACACAATCCAAACAATGACCATTGGAAAGCAATGCACAGACTGTTGAGGTATCTAAAAGGAACCATCAACTGGAGTCTAAAGTACAGAGGATCAGCTTGCAGTCTGGAAGGCTACTGTGATGCCAACTGGGTGACTGACCATGATGAAATAAACTCAACGAGTGGATATGTCTTCACAATGAGTGGAGGAGCAATATCATGGAAGTCAAGTAAACAAACTTGCATAGCACGCTCAACTATGGAATCGGAACTAGTTGCTCTGGAACTGGCAGGGCAAGAAGCCGAATGGTTGAGATGCGTGTTATCTGATCTTCCCACACACAACAGATCTTGCTCGTCTGTTTCCTTGAGGTGTGACTCACAAGCAGCTTTAGCAGTTGCTATGAATAAGTTGTACAACGGAAAGAAGAGGCATATTAGACTGAGACATAAAGTGATAAGAGGACTCCTAGAAACAGGAATTCTTTCACTGGAGTATGTTAGATCAACTAAAAATATTGTCGATCCATTCACCAAGGATTGTGCGGAAGATTGGTGCTGGAAACAGCCAAAGAAATGGGTCTCCAATAAGTCTGTGTCATGAGTATTTCGAGAAACCACACCATCTTGTTTCATTAACTTGAACGGAGGGGTTCAAGTTGGTTCAATCCTCTCGGAAAGCTTGAGTGACATACATAGACTAAAGAAATAAAAAGAGTATGTAACTCTATAAGTACGTGTAAATGTAATACATGGATCTTGAACACTAAACCTATGAATAAGGCATTAGTAGATCAATGTATGATGCTTTTACGGATACTTATGAAATTCAATAAACTCGATTAGCTAACATCTAAGATGAATATTGATTCAAGTCTAACAGACATCAATAGACACAGAAGGAAAATTGTGAAAACAAGTGGGGGATTGTTGGACATAATCATGTAACATTGTTTACAAATTTTCGGATTAAGTAACAAAACCGGAAATGACATCTTAACCAACAATTCATTATTTGTGAACCAATTAATTAGAAGATAACCGAAGGTTCTAAATTCCGGTTAAGGAATGGGTGAAAGAAAAGGATGAATATATATATATATATACTTCTTCTTCTTCGAGTAACTATGATACAACAGAGAGAGAGAAGTCAAGAATATGAGTCTTCGATTTCACTAAGCATCTTCAATTTCTTCTTTTCCCTCATCTTAGATTCGAACTCCGACTTGATTAAAAGCTCAATCGGATTCGAGAGGTGGAATATACTCTTAATTGAACGGATCATTCTCACGAAGATCTGAGTTGTGAGGATTGTTCTTTTAAGTTCAGGAGATTGCTTCTTCAACTCCATACCATACAACAAAGAAACTAAAGAAACTCGGTGAACTTCACAGAGACATTAAAGATCCAACACTCATGGTGGCACCGAATTCACAGCAACAATCACGATCACCGCTGCGGTCGGGACCATAGGGCCAACTTCCAGTACATCCTTTGAGTTGCACATTGAGTTTCGAAGATAATGATAAAGATGACGATGATGAAGCTGGATTGATGGACTCAGGAGCTTCTCTACACGTTATGCTTTTGTTCCCGCCGCTTTTGGTAAAGCTCCCGCCGTGAAACGATATCTGTTGTGGAAAGTTCTGCGATTGGTATTTGAAAGTCTCTTGTGTGAGTTGCGTTTTCCTTGTTTATTTCTTTACGTCACGTTAGATTCCATTTATATCGTTGAAATTTAATTCTATGTATACGTGTCATGTGAATGCATATAATCTTTAGTACAACAATATATAGAATGTGCTATTATGCACACACAAAAAAAACAATGTAGATTATGCTATTTTCGTCTATTTTTGATTTTAGATTCATTATTACTTCTATAATTAATGGTTTTTGTAACTTGTTGAACCGTCTAATAGGTACGATATTTCTAATGATTTTGATATCAAAAGTTCGACCTCTTTTTACTATCGTTCATAAATTACAAGAGATTTTAAAGAATAAAGTTTCGGTTATAGATCGGTTTTTGTCAATCTAATCACTGAAAAACATATATATGTGTCCAATTTCAAACTTAAAAACTATATTCCTTGGTGGATTTCATTTTTGTAGTAACTAGGACGACTGAGTAGTCAAGTCCTCTTGATAGTGAAATACTCTATCATTGATCTTCTCCGACCAAAACCGGATCTATGAATAGACTCTTCTACTACAGAACATTAGAACCTACCCAAACCACCAGAATTCTATTTTACCGATTTACCCTCGTGAACCGGAGCATTTGTTACTGTTTGTGCCCTTGCAAGGAGACGAAATCAGAGCCACCATATAATCTTGATCGCATTCGAAGTACTGATGCGTCCCCATCGAGTAACACCTTCTTGGTACTCCCATTCCAGTGTCACCTTCATGTCGTTGACTTTGACTTTCGTTCATACTTTTGAATCTCCCAAAACGAACAGACAAGACTCTTTCCACAAGAGAAGCTTTGCCTTCCACTTCGTCGACCTCCTGAAGCCCGGAGGAGGGGTCGAGAAGAGTATCCGCATGGTTGAAGCAGACGTTTGAGGTTGAGAGTGATCGTCTGCATAGAGGGCATGTAGAGTTGGAGAGAAGCCAAGTGTCAATACAGTGAAGATGGAAGGCGTGGCTACAACCAGGGAGCAGCCTGAGCTTATCTGTGTCGAAGAACTCGCTGAGACAAACAGCGCAATCGAATGGCTCTTTAAGACTCAAAGTTACGTTACCATAGAAGAACACGGGAAGTGCATCAATAGCAGTTTGGTTTAGACCAGAGTTATGGAGAAAGAAGAGGTCCTGGAGCTGATTAGAGGAGGAAAAGACATCTAGGTTGGGGTTGAGATTACGATTCTGAAATAAAGTTGGGGACTTTTGAAGAAACTTAAAGATTAAGTGCAGCACACCGAGTAAGACAACGATCAGAGCAAGAACAGATATAACTAAACATAAAACAGAGATTGTCGAGCTTGTAGGTGGATTTTTCTGGTTCAGAAGAGGTATAGTTGCTGGAGTTGAAGTTCTAGGTGAAAGAGCTTCTGTTTCATGGAATTTAGATAAAATTATCTTAGACATTTTGGAGTTTGAAGAGAAGAAGCAGTTGGAAATTTAGCTCACTGACCAATCTTTGTAAAATATATAGTTAGTCATGAGATGATAAAAATCTGATAGCAGTTTCACACATGCTCGTATCAAGACATGCTTTTAAAGTGTAATGATTTACAAGTTTCTCATTGTCCCCTGCTCTTTTTATGTTGGAGAGTGATTTAACATGATTTCTAGCTAAACTATAATCATTATTGACTAAAAAGACCATAAAATGGAATTAGAACTTTACGATTAGGGAGGCAAAACAAAATTTCTATTAGGTCACCATTGTCTTCCACTTAACTGTTATTAAATCATTAAACATGGCTTGGCTTTTAATTCATAATCTTTACATTCCCACTCATTTGCCATTATATATTTTGAAAATAGACTCCCTGAATACTTTTGTGAGATTTAATGCCCTATGTTTCAAAAAGAAGCTTTCTAGAAGTCAAAACTCAATCATAACTGTAAGCATATAAATAACACAGATTGTCGGCTAAAGGATAATGAGATTATGGCAGATAGAGTAAAGATGGTTTGTTGAAAATTTCCTCAAATCAATATAATCAATGGATCAAGATACACTCATACATAGATACTTTTTTAGTTCCTAAATAATTCAAATCATGTAATGTGGCCTTACAAGTTATATGAATCCTATCAAGACCACATATTTCTACACTCAGAACCAGGGTACATACCTCTGCCTCGCAGTTCTCCTGAGTGTCAATTCACTTATGTGAAAATGTTATACCGAGCAAGTAATTGCAGCTCATTTCTTCCATGGATTATCACCGTAGTAATAAGCGGTTCCAACCATTAAAGCAACTGTAGCACCCTGGACGACCACCCTAGCTCTCATCAAAACCTGACCCAACTGAGAATTTCCTCTTCTGAAACTAATCAGTCCAGCCGTGAGCACTCCCGCAGTCATAAGTGCTCCTGCAAAAACGTTAACTCACAAGGTTTTATCAATTTTGAATGTCTTAACAGTATCGACCCCGATAGCCGAGGAACATAGGCAGAGATAAGACATAAAGGCAAATTCTTATAATCCTCATGAAGAGCATAGCCGTAGTAGTTTCTCATTATAGTGGAAGACTTGGTCTTGTCATTGATTACCACATCGTAACAATGTTGTTTCCACCAGTGTTTATACATACATAACCATGGATTTTCTAGCTGAGGTCTAAGTTTTTCATGCAACAATGATAAAGTAACAATCTTTATAGAAAGAATCAGTAAGATAACTGAAAAGGTAATTCTAGAAACTGATCAGAATCGTAATCAAACTGGTTCTCACTGATTTCATATCTGTTTGCAGCTTCACAACTATCAGCTACCTCTATTACAAATAGAGTTCATGCAATTCTGAAAAAATGTTGATTGTCAATATAGCTCTACCATCTACCATCCTTAGAGATTATTTGAAGACAAAATCATACACACCGACACAAAACATTTGGGACAAAACCCGCAATTGAATCTCAATTACAAAGCTTACAAATCATTTCAGAACAAGAACGAGGAACTAATTTGACTCCATTTGATAACCTATCAGATTTGGGATCCTAAAATTCTGAATGTATGTGAATCAAAAGGGATCAAGTTGAGGGATCGGCCGGATAAGAAATAACCCAGAAACAAAAAACAGCAATCTAATACAGAGAAACTGGAATAGGTAAACCCTAAAACATTTGATGCTCAAAAAATCGATTTTGGTAAAAGAAAGAGGGAAGGAAAACTAACCGAGAGGTACGAGAGGATTTCTCACACGCTTCTTCTCCTGAAAAAGATCTTCCATGTCGGGCTCTATCGTACTCATTTTCTCTAGCACAAATGCGAAAACAAAGAGGAAGAAGTCCCAAAAAAAGAGCCGAAGTATTACACGCGTGGCCTGTTCGTCACCAGAGATACCCTGGCCTGGAGTTTGGAGACGACGAGGCGGTTTTGTTAAACGGGTCGGATCAATGGTTCGGTGAAACTGGTCGGGTCCGAGAATTTGGAAAAAAACGAGTTGAAACGTTTTCATTTTTATATAATTTTATCAACAAAATCAAAGACATGCAGGGTTTAAAAAACCACTTGACTAATTCAATTTTTTTTTTTTTTTTTTTTTTTTTTTTTTTTTTTTTTTTTTTAGATCTCTCTCTTTTCCAAATTCATAAATTTAAATTGAAAGTGATTTGAAAGTTTGGATATTGGGTAGTTTCTAAAACCGAAAAAATACATGATAGATCCGCTTTGTTTGGATTAGTGGTTATAAAGTAATATTTGAACCGATGCCAGAACCGATATCCATATACATGTATAAGTCTGAATATTTTTTTGTACATTTAGAATTTTTTAGATATATGAGTATTTTTGTAAGTATTCTAATACTTTTTGAATAATTATTATTTTTGTAAAATATAATATTTTGTGAATATTCAAATATTTTTTTGATATTTTTTGGTTTTTGAATATGTTTTTAAATATATTTTTATTTCCAAATTTTTAGACACTACCAGAAATTTGATTGGATCCAAAACAAAATATAACTGAATGGTAATGAAATCTAAATGGATAGTAAAATCATAAATACTATCATAAGCTCTCAAAGCTTTCTCATCAGATTCGCAACCATAACTATACAAAACATCATCAACAATGTGTTGATCAGTCTATAAGTTACCAGCGACGGAGGGGTCTAGGAAATCTAAAGAAAGTGAACTGTCTTGGGCAAACCCTGACTCGGATGAGCCACCTCCATGGGTTAGAGATGAAGGTCGTTCTTCTACGTCTCAAGAGGGCTTTGAGGTTCCCTTCTATGTTTATTTGCTAGCCTCTGCTATTACTGTTATTGCTGTTATTGGTTATGTTTTCAAGTATTCAAGCAAGAATCCAGTTTTCAGGGTCTTGGATTCAGACAACACCATTTACACTCCTGTGCTTGGATTCTTTGCTCTTACTCGAATCCCCACCTCTGTGTCTCTATGGTTCAAATCATTTGAAGCTGCAAATAAGGAAGCTAAGGAACAAGATAAAAGAGATGGCTTTCTCTAAACCTCTTCTACGTGTTTCTGCAACTCATATAGTGATTATTTTACTTCAATACTTCGAATATAATTCTGCATTTTTCAAAAGAGCTCGCTTTTGTTGTTTATAAAAAAAAAGAAAAAAAAAAAACAGAAACAAACAACAACAAAAATCGTCCACTTATTTTTTTATAAGCCCCATCTCGTCTTCCTTTCTTTTTGACCTGATTTTTTTTTTTTTTTTTGTCAACGGCAAATTATATTGGACCATAACTGGCCGGCCCAATAGCCAAATTCCTACATAATGTAGGTGGGGAGACTCGATCCCAGGTTATACAAATGAGCTGCCTTATGTGGACTTACCATCTGCCACTAGGCTAAAAGCCATTTGCGACCTGATTTTTATTTAGAAAAATTTACTACATAAACCCAATTATTTTATAAATTATTTAAATATTCCAAAAAATTACTTAAATAGTCTACTTTTTCTATAAATTTTAAATGTAACAATACCCTTCACCTAACAAAAATAATGAGAAAATGGTAATTTATAATTTTAAGATAAAGAAAATAGAAATTTTAAAAAAAAATATTAATAATCTTATTCTAAATATCCAAACAATACTCTTTATCTTTTAAATATTTAAATATTAATAAAAAACTGTCTTAAT
Source organism: Lepidium sativum (assembly GCA_023374145.1). Taxonomy (NCBI): domain Eukaryota; kingdom Viridiplantae; phylum Streptophyta; class Magnoliopsida; order Brassicales; family Brassicaceae; genus Lepidium; species Lepidium sativum. The sequence continues at coordinate 80,184 of JAKUCM010001239.1, read as the reverse complement.
TCTCTACACTTCCAAAATCATGGTGAAAAGAACAAAAAAATCTTAGTTTTATTAATCACGATTCAATGGCTACAAATTTTAAGGTAACAACATAAATAAACTATTTGTTTTCGGGTTACGAAATTGAAATCCTTCTGTTTGGAATATTTCCGCCAAATCTGTCAAATTTTTGGCAGACTTCCTACAAGTCTTAAATTTTTTTGGCAGATTTATAATGCATGAGGCACAAATTGATCGGTCTGGTACAAGATTGATCGATCTCTAATTTTTGTCAAATTTTGTTGTGTTATAAGCATATATCGATCAATCTTGTTATAAACCTATCGGTCTTGTTTATTTTATAAAAACATTTCACCGGTGACGTATAGACCAATCAACCCATTGCTAGATCGATCGATTTATACTTCACAAACTTTTAATGAGGATTAAAGAAAAAGTGGTACACTTGATAGAAGTTGTGAAGACAAGGCAGACACTACTTTTTCAAAACAAAGTATGTGAAATACAATCACAAAGGCATAAACTTATAGAATATAGTTTTAATGAAATTGAAAGTTTTACATTTGATATTGAAGAAGAGGACAATCATTTCGGTCCCATCAGTGGTGAACCAAATTTTTTAGATTGTTCTATAAAAGAAGATTTCGAAGAGCAATAGAGAGATAATTTTTGAAGTTACTCAAAGTTGCTAGACTTGAATGTGATGGACAAGATAGATTTAAGCACTTGTTCATTGCATACAGTGTATGTATCACTGGGTTTGGTTAGTACTTTGCATTTGGTTAGAAAGGCTATCAATGACTACAAAGTTTCTGAATTTACAGTAGTTTTAAAGGATATCAAGACTCATTATCCTCGACTTGCAGCTTATTTAGAGAATATTGATGTTCGATTATGGTCTTAGGAAAAATTTTCAGGGAATAGGTACGACATGATGACGAGAAAACCGCTGAGTCTTTGAATAATCTCCTGAGGAGTGCTCGTGAATATCCTCTCGCTTGTTTTTTTTAGAAGAATTATGAAATGATTGCAAAGTGGTTAATGAAACATCGTGAACTCGCTACGATACAACAAACATTGTTCACACCTCGCATAGAGGCAAATCTTGCTGAAAGAACAAATATTGAGAACACACTTACTGTGGAGCACATCGATAACCAACGTAGTGAGGTCACTTGATGTGATCCTAATTGTGTAGTTGATCTTCAAGAGGTATGACTTAGCTTGTTGTTATTTATCTTGTATCTCTTGTAGTTATTTTACTAATTTTATGTTTACATGACAAAAAACTTGTACTTATCATGTCTTGATATCGTTAAGATACATTGCGAAAATGTTATTTTTGTTGTTGTGAATTAATCAAATGTGTCTTTTCAAATGGTCGTTAATCAATACTACACAAAGTCTTATTTGTACAATGCATATACAAAATCTATTAATCCGATAAATGTTGTGACAAAGCCTTCTGCATCTGCACCAAATTTTATATGTCATCCACCAAAAGTAAGACGTGGTGCAGGCAGAACAGAAAAATCTAGATTTCTTTTAACTTTAGAGAAGACATTAGGCAAACAACATATATGGGGAATAACAAAAAAAAACAATTCCAGAAGTAAAACAACCATCACAGAAAATACGTAAGACTTACTCATGTTCAAAGTACAAAAAAGAATAACATAATCGTTTCACATGTAAAATAATCGTTTCACATGTAAAAGTGTTTTATAAATTATTCTAAAGGTTTTTTAGTTGAATATTGATCTTTAAACATCTTATTTGCATTTGATAGATTTAGACTATATTATTATTTCAAAGTTGATTTACGAAATTTATTTGACATAAAATTAGACTGATGAACTAATGATTAATTTCCAGAGACATATAAACCGATCAGTCTGTACAATGATTGATCGGTTTATACATCTTTTGAAAATACAGATTTTTCTTATAGTTGTAACGACCTATCGGTCTAGTTCTCTCTGGAAAAATGAATGTTGTTTCTCGGAGAAGTGTGGACCGATTGGTCTAGACAGAAACCGACCAGTCGGTTAAAACAGCAAACCTAATTTTTTGACAAAATTGTTAACCAAACCAAAATTGACTTAAATTAAACCGGCCAAACACCACAAAATACCTAGCATCTCGAAAAAATTGGATCGAAGCCCTCATTCAACACGTTTCTTCATCTTCTTCGACATCTCAAACTCTCTCTCACGTTTACTCTCAAAATCCAATAATGTTCAAAACTCAACCAAATTCAACGGTTTTTGGGTCTATTGTTATCAGATTTTCATCCTCTATCTTTATATGTACGTTTCTTCATCGATCTATCAAGGTATGTTTTTTAAATCTTTATATTAAGAAAACAAAATTACCCTAACTTATATATGATGCTACATTGTAAATTTTGTTTGAAATTCAGGTTGCTTATGTTGACTTTATGAGAGTTATGTGTTTGATAGTGCTTAATTTTTTTTTTTTTTTTTTGTCAACTAGCCTACTCTTTTAAATCCCCTCATACTACTGCAAGTAGGGGGTTCGATCCCTGATGTCTTGAGGATTTGTAAAGTGACTATACCACTGGACCACCTGTCCTCGGCTTTGATAGTGCTTAATTTGATTGGGTTTTCGGTTAATTTCGAAAATCATTATTGATGTTAATCTTGGTTCTTTTTCAGTGTTTGGTGCTTTTTTTGTGTGATTTATTTGAAGGTGTCAGAAGACCATAAGTTAATTTTTAATCTCGACTCATTATTTTCACGAGATTAGAGAAAGATATCACTATGATCTCTACTCATTATTTTCACGAGACCATAAACACCAAAGTGATCATAGGTTATATGAAATAGTAGTGTGGTATTTGAAGTGATCACTATGACCTCGACTCTTATTGTCACGAGACCATAAATAAATTTTTAATTATTTTTTTGAAAAGCTCACGAGACCATAAATAAGTTTTCTATTATTTTTTTGTGTTAGAAGAATCATGTCGCTTGGTTTGTATTCATGTGATTAGTGACTTGTGTTGTTTTTTGTTTAGTATCGCAGACTTGGACGAATCTTCATTTTCATTAGCTTTGACCATTGAAGGTATAATATTGATTGGTTATGTAATTCTTTTTTATGTTTATTATATTGATCTAATACACTTATTTGCTATAGGAAAATATGTTGGAGATAAGAGATCGCCCAACGAAAGCGGAACGAGCCAAAGATCCAGCGAATTTTCCAGTGTCAACTGGATGGGACAAACATGAACAGATTTCTTAAACACAATGAAATCCGTTGATAGTTTCCGACGAGGTTTGCTTGTGAAGATATACTTAACGACCTTGGCCTATGGGATGATGCGGTACATATGTTTGTGAACATGGGGTTTGGGTCATTTCATAAACTCGAGCACCATATTTACCCGAAGCTTGTTCGTGAGTTTGTAGCCACCTGCAGGGTAACCTACACAGACCCAAAGAAACCAATAACAAGCCAAGGAACATCACATTCTCCATCAACAAAAAGTATTATTCCTTGCCAATCAATGAGGTGTGTGATATCTTTGGCTTCCCGCACCGTGAGGAGATATCATTTACTAAGTTTAAAGCGGCGAACAGATTTTGGAATATCATCGGGGTAGGTAGATACACTTCTCGTGGAACAGAGATTACTCTTATCTGTAACCCTATGCTCCATGTAGTTGTGAAGATCATCATCAATTCTCTGTTCTTCAAAACTGAATCGGATTCGGTTTGTGATAATGAGTTGTGGATGGTCTTTTACGGTATCCTATTGCTAAGATAACAACAACATCCATGTATTTCACCATAGGATACACATTTCACACCATTGAGTACGGTGTAAGGCGTGCAACGACAAATTGGAGAGTATGTGTGAAAGGTGAAACCGATTTCTATGGGGTTTTGCAAGAGATTATCGAAGTGAAATTTGTGGGATTAATTGGATTAAGAACTGTGCTACTCAAATGTGACTCGTTCGATCCCGTAATCAACAGAGGTGTCCGTTACAGCAAATTTGGAGTTGTGGACGTGAATGGGAGGAGAAGATACAACAAGTTTGAGCCTTTCGTCTTAGCACCGCAAGCAGAGCAAGTTAGCTTCATTCCATATCCAAGGATCAAAGAGTCAAGCATCAATTGGTTAGATACAGTGAAGATCACACCTCGTGGGCGAATTATTGGATGTGGAGATTTACCGTTGCAAGAAGAATCATGTTCATCTATACAAGTGCCAGAGCAAGCTACAGAGCTAGTGGTTCTTATCGATCCGGAAAATCGAGAGTACGAGGATCTCCCTGAAGAAGATGTTGACGATGAGAAGCGTGACGAGTTTGCAGAAAGTGATAATCCAAGTAGTGGAAATGATAGTAACGGTGACGAATCTGATTGACACTACAGTTTATAACGTAAGAACAATGTACCGTTGCATGATTTTCATGTAATTTATGTTATGTCAATCTTTTATAAATCATTTGAATTTAGTAAATTCATAAATCAATCAAAATTTAATCAAAGTTTTACAAATCAATCAAAATTTTATCAATCTAAGTGTTATAAATTAATCTACAATTCCGCAAAACACTTAGGAAAAAACACTTAGGAAAAAAATAATTTCATAAAAACGTCGTAAAAACGTTGGGGACTAAAAACGTCGTAAAAACATTGTTAGTTGCCAACGTTTTTACGAATTTTTGTTCAATACATTAATTTATATCATTTGTAATATTTATATAATTATAAGATTTATATGATTTATACTATTATATCATATTTGCAAAATGGTTTATATGGTTGATATGATTTTTATGATTTATAATATTTTATAAGATTTATATGATTTATATGATGTATAAAACACTTAGGAAAAAAATAATATCATAAAAACGTCGTAAAGACGTTGACAACTAACAACGTCGTAAAAACGTCTTTACAATGTTTATATATCCTATAAATTATTATAAATTATATAAATATTACAATTGATATAAATTATATAATTTATATAAACCATATATAATTTATAAATCTTATAATTTATAAATCGTATACATTATTATAAATGGTAATAAATATTACAAATGATATAAATTAATGTATTGAACAAAACATCGTAAAGACGTTGGCAACTAACAACGTCTTTACGACGTTTTTAGTCCCCAACGTCTTTAACGTTTTGTTCTATACTATTACGGGCCTTTGAATTCACCATAACGTCTCAATGAATTGTACCGTAACGGTACATTGAATCCACATTTGCCAACGTCTTTACATCGAATACGTTGTAAATTCGACCCTAACTTTACAACTCTTTTACGACGTTTCATGAATTCCCAACTCTTTTACAACTCCATGTATTCCCTATAAATATATCACCAATTTTGCAACATCATTCCATTATTCTCCATTCCACAATTTCTCTCTAAGGTATCCCTCTCTCCCTTCTTTTTACAATTTTTTTTTGGCAAATTTAGGATTTAAAATTATATAGGTTGTTTAGAAATGATGTATTAGATACGTAATTTAGAATTTAGGGTTTATATATTATTTAGTAGTATCCAATGTCTAATTTACAGTACATCCTTTTGTAGGTACAAATTATGGCACCCCGTAAGCATACACGCCGTGTCCATTACAGTGACATGCTGCACGACACGACATTGTCTTCTACTTCCTCGGCTGTGCCAGAGACACAGTTGCAGTCACATCATCAGAGTCATACACCAACGCATACTTCCCCAGCACCAGAAGTGGCCGTAGATCCCCCTCCGACGAATGATGCGGTCTATCCAGACCTTTTGGTGCCGCCTGATGCACCTTATGCGCAATACCAGGTTGAGGATATTCTCGTGGCAACAAACCGCGAGAATTTGCCGCATCTACACATCGATCGTCCAACTGGAACCTATTGGTACATATTTAATTTAATTTACATACTTAATTTAAGCATTTATAATTAAATAACTAATAATATATATTAAAAAAATTTCAGGTTCGGTATTGATAGCAAAGTGGGATGAAGCATCACAGAATGCATCAAAAGCTATTTTGTAGAGGCGACTCCAAATTGGAAATCAACACCACATTACATTCGCATAATGTGGTTCAAGATTTTTGCGGTAATTTTTTTTTTAACATTAATTTTTTTTATTCAACATACTATAATATATATTAATTAATTACTTTAAATACTAGCAACGTTGGAATTGAGACGTCTCTATCAATGAGACTGTCCGACATGAGTTCAACCGCAAAGCCATGAAGCGGCTTATTAACACAGTCTCGGACTGGAAAACCGAGGGGGAGATGAAGGGAGATGCCGGGAAACCCACATTCATGACCAACGCTTGTTGGGATGGACTAAAGAGTTACTGGGTAGACCCTGCAACTGTGAGGAGAGCTGCTCAGTGTTCCGCCTCCCGGAAGAGGATTGGTCCCGACGACTTATCAGTCGCAATGCCGCACACTGCGGGCCAAATGCGTTTTGGCGGAGTGGCAATACAAATCGTAAGTATTTTTTAAAATAATTTTTTTCATTTATAATATTTATTAACATAAATTAATATTTAATTTAAAATTTATTTTATTAGGCGGAAAGAACTGGAGAGATTCCTACGCTTCCAGAATTGTATGCCGCAACCCATAAGAAGAAATATGGCGTCTTCGTCGATCCACAGTGTGAGCTGCTATACAGCCAGGTTGAAGCTGCGGTTCAGGAGCGTCAAACGCAGCTTTCCTAGGAATCCACCGACGGTACTCCTGTCTAATTGAGTGCTCCTGAGATCAACGATATTTATAAGCAGGTATTAAATTAAATAAATTAATTTAAATAATATTTTTCCTAACAAATTTTTTTTTGTAGATCGCTCCAACAAAAAAGGATGGATTATTGGCATAGGATCCGCCCAAGATGTCTAGAGAGTCACTTCTAACTAGATAGGCAAAAACTCACTTCGTACTCAGTTGCAGCAATCTCGTGCGGAAATTGCTTCGCTAAAGCAAACGACGGATGAGAAACTCGCAGTCATGAAATCATGATGGATATTTTGGTTGCGAGCAATCCACATGCATCTGCGGCTTTGGAGCTTAGACGTCGGAACCTCGTGATTAGGCCTACGGAGAATGTCGAGGTCGATTTGAACGAGCGAGTGGTTGAAGATCAGGAGGACCGTAACTCTGACATGTTCGATAAATTACTTCGTTAAATATTTTGTAATTTGTAATTAAATTTTGTAAAAACATTTTAATTTTATATTTTAGTTTGAAATTATAATTTTAATTTATTCATTTCATATTTTTATTTAAATACAAAAAATTAAATTTCACAATTTTAATAAAAAATAAATAACAAATTTTAGTCCCTAAATCGATGTAAATATTCGTCTTTAAGTAGTTGTAAATAGTTTTGTTTTTAAATAGTTGTACAATTTTTGTCTTTAAGTACTTGTAAATAATTTCGTCTCTAAATAGTTGTAAAACTTTTGTCTTTAGTTAGTTGTAAAGTTTTCGACCTTAATACGTTGTAACACATTTCGACTCTACTTAGTTGTAAACTATACGTTGTAAGTTACTTGTTAAGTTTACAACCAACTTACAACGTATATTTTGCCATCGAGTTTACAATGTACTCTTAATGTTACAACGTTTTTACAACGCCTATTTTACAACTTTTTAACAACGTTAATATTGCGTTGTTAACTTTTACAACGTTTTTACAACGTTTTATGGCTTACGACGTGCAAGACACGACGAACCACGTGGCGTCTTTAATGCGTTGTAAAAGGCCTTATAACGCATTAGGGACGGAATTTGGAGTTGTAAAAACTGTGTTCTCTTGTAGTGAGAGATGAATCAATTGAAGAGAGAGCAAGATATTACAATTTAAGAGATGACTGAAGAATACTTTTGCGTTAAGCGAAGGTTATTAAATTTAGAAAACAACTGTAAGTAATTTCAGTCGTAGTTCATAGTTTACGTTCGTAGTTCAGCCAAGTCTCGTATATTTTTTGAATTGTTTACCGTTTCTTTATAATTGTTATTTTCTTTGTTAATTTATGTTTTGATTTTGTAAATTTTAAGATAAGACCTATTATTTTGAAAGAAGAATTATATGAACAAAAAATGTTTAAACTTTATAAAATAATAACACTAAATTCTAACATACTTACAAAGTCAGTTTAATTCATTTTATTTGAATACTACATCATTTTTATTGACTTTTAAGAATATTCAATCTAACAACACATGAATTCGAACACATGATTTTAGTAGAGTTTTGAAAATTTAATAGTGAATAACACTTGACTTTTAAAAATATAAAACTCTTTAAAAATTGTAGAACTAACAAAGCTCCTAAAAAACTAGTTTTGTCGATGTGATTGGTATGTTTAAACTTTGGACCAACAGATGTAACAAATATTTTAGATATATTTTGTCTTGATAAATCTTGTTTAAACATCATTATCATTAGAGACACACACTCAAAAAAGTAAGAAATATTACAGTTGATATCAAACTTTATTTGCTCAATATTGTTATGCTTAATAATTGTCACAGTCAAGATTATGCATGTCGCTATATATATGGAAACTTAACTCACGGCTACAATTCGAGTTATTCCAACCGTTTGGTGGATTTTGAAAAAGAACCGTACTTTTTCACATTGCACATTGTGAGGATCGCTTCACATTCCCTCTTCTTTTCGACTGGTGGACTGGCTCATGTTGGGCTTTATCATGGGCCGCGTTCTTTTGGCAACGCCTGATCCATATTCTGTGGACCAGATTTTGTTTCTGGTGGGTTTCTTTATGGTTCTCAGACCCATGACGGTTTATGAGTCCATTACTTTGTTGTTAGTTTCATCACAAAAGTAAAAGGTGGTCAAAGAGTGATGTAAGAATAATATGCATAAGTAGTGACTGAATCATATAGTTTAAGAGAGGTGTGAGTAGCATAATTGTAGTAAGGAGAGTCAAAGATAGTGAGAGAAGAGTATAGAGAGCTTACAAGTGGTGTTCTTGAGTTCTTGGGTAAATCTTTCTCTTGGTGAGGTCTTTGGGGTTACTAGATTGTGTAGGGAAATCATATTAAGCTATAAGCCACCAAGGATTGGCTCTTAATCCTTCGAGATGTACCAAGTCCGGTTTTAGGACTTGGGAACTCGTTAAATTGTGTGTCTCTTCTTCTTGTTTTTTCCTCAAATCATCAACAAACAAGAATACAAGTTAAGTTCAAATTACAACAATTGGTATCAAAGCCTAAGAGGTAAACAAAGTGCAATCTTTTGAAGTAAAAAGTAGTATTTCTGGTCAAAAGCCGAGAGCTTTCATAAGAAAGGGATCAACTTTAACTGGAATCAAGTAAAACCTATTGTAAAAAGGAATTGTATTCGGGTTTATCTGCAAGAGAGGAGGGTTATCTTTGTATTCTTGTTGGGTGTTCTAGTTGTATATCTCATCAGATATCATGGAACCAACACAAGGTAGATTTGAAGTGGAGAAGTTTGATGGGGAAGGAGATTTCATGATCTGGAAGTACAGAATCAGAGCTTCTAGAGATTCTCGGTTTAGACTCGGTGTTGACTGAAAGGAAGAAAGACCAGATTCCTTCAGTTGCAGAGTCTGAGAAGAAGAAATGTCAGATCTCCTCAACCTCAGAGTCATATAAGAAAAAGGAAGAAGACAAAAGCAGTACATATTCAAAATGGCTAGAAAATGACAAAAGGGTAAGGAACCTCATAGGAATGACTTTGACTGACATGGTGTTAAGGAAAGTTATTCATGAACCTACAGCCCTTGATATATGGAATGCTCTTGAAGATGAATATCAAGTCAAGACCCTTCCACACAGGTTTCATTTGAAATAAACTTTCTATAGTTTCAAAATGGAGGAAGATAAGACACTGGACAAAAATCTAGATACTTTCAACAAACTGCTTTCAGATTTGTCGAGTCTGCAAGTTATTATGAGTGATGAAGACCAAGCAGCTATTCTAATGAACAATCTTCCCAGTCAGTATGAAACTTTAGTTCATACTCTAAAGTACAGCAGCGGAAGAACTACTATAACAGTAAAGGAGATCATAAGTTTTGCGTACTCTATAGAGATGGAACTTAAGAAGAAGGGAAAACATAAAATGATTGGTGAATGTTTATTTGTTCAGTCAAGAGGTAGAAGTGAAAAAATAAATCACGGAAAAGGAAAGTCGACTAGCAAAAGCAAGTCATAACCTAAAAAACAAAGAGCTTGCTGGATATGTGGCAGTTTAGATCACTTCAAAGCAAATTGTCCAAAGAAAGGGCACTCCACGGCTGGTCAGTCAAATCACTCAAAGGCAGAAGCTGCAGTTGCTACATCAACTCGGACATAACCACAAATGCTTGCAACAACGGATCAGAAGTTAAGAAATGGTTAGATACTTAACTCTGGATGTTCATATCATGTTACTTACAGAAAAGATTTGATGTTTGACATTGAGGAAATCGATGGTGGTAAGATATTTATGGGAAATGATACTTTCTGTGAGATATCAGCAATAGGGAAGGTCAAGATATGAAACTCTGATGGAAGTAACGTGGTTTTGACAAATGTCAGATACTCACCTTCGACAAAAAGGAATTTGATCTCCCTAGGTCAGCTAGAATCGTTGGGGTGTTGGTTCATGTCAAAAGATTTCAGAATGAAAGTCTTTAAAGGAGACAAGCAAGTATTAGCTGGGGATTACAGAGATATTGTGTACTATTTAGATGGAGAGTTGGTGTTTGATCAAGCAAATCAAGCAATTGAAATGCCAAACAAAGCAACTCTTTGGCATAGTAGACTAGGATATATCAGTGAAAAGAATCTAAAGATACTGATAAAGAAAGAGTTGTTTAGAGGTTTGGACGTAAAGTCTTTGGAGAGTTGCGAACCATGTATTTTCGAACCATGTATTCTGGGAAAAACTCATAGACAGTCCTTCAGAACAGGAAAACATACATCAAGTGAGAGACTTGAATATGTTCACTCAGATCTCTAGGGATCACCAAACGTAACCCCCAGTCTATCTAGATGCCAATATTACATATCTTTCGTGGATGACTACACAAGGAAAGTGTGGATTTATTTTCTAAAGACAAAAGATGAAGCTTTTACAAAGTTTGTAGAATGGAAAGTTTTAGTGGAGAATCAAAGCAAGCAGAAGGTGAAAGCTTTGAGAACTGACAATGGTGTAGAATATTGCAATAAGTTTTTTGAAGACTATTGCAAGAAACATGGAATTCTAAGACATAAGACGTGTCCCTATACTCCTCAGCAGAACGGAGTAGCTGAAAGGCTAAATAGAACAGTTTTAGAGAAAGTGAGAAGTCGATTGTGTGAAACTGGATTGGGAGAGTCTTTCTGGGCAGAAGCATCATCTACAGTAGTGTACATGCTGAATAGATCACCATCTAAACCCCTAAATTATGATGTTCCCGAGCAACTGTGGACAGGAAGGAAAGCATAATATGATCACATGAGAAGGTTTGGATGTGTGGTATACTATTATGTAAACCAAGGGAAACTCAAGCCTAGAGCAAAGAAGGGAATTTTTCTGGGTTATCCTCAAGGTGTAAAAGGGTACAGAATTTGGAGTGGTAAAGAAAAGAAGTGTATTGTAAGCAGAGATGTTATCTTCGCAGAGAACATAATGTATAAGGATTCAGATCGTGCTCAGCTTAAAGACGTTGAATTTAATGATTCAAGAAGGAAGGTTAAGCATGTTTCTTTTCTATTACCTGATTCAAAAATCTCTACTGAAACTGAGAATGTTGAAGAAGAGGTTGAAACAGATCAGTTACAACTCTATCAGTTGGAACGAGATAGAGAAAGAAGAACTCGGATCAAAGCCCCCCAGCAGATATGATGATTCAAGTGTTTCAGCATTTGCATTGAATATGGCTCAGTTAATAAACTCTGAAGAACCTAGAACCTATCAAGAAGCTATAAGCAGTTCTGATAAAGCAAAGTGGTCAGAAGTTGCAGTTGAGGAAATGGTTTCTTTGAAGAAAAATATGACATGGGTTCTAATTGACAGACCTACAACAGAAAGGATCATAGGCTGTAAATGGGTGTTTAAGCTAAAGCCAGGGATTCCAGGTGTTGAAAAACCTAGGTACAAAGCTAGGTTAGTAGCTAAAGGCTATTCACAGTTAGAGGGCATAGACTATCACGACGTATTTTCACCAGTTGTGAAACACGCCACCATCAGACTGATGATGTCTATGACAGTGATATTAGACATGGAACTAGAACAGTTAGACGTGAAAACAGCTTTCCTAAATGGTGTTTTAGATGAAAGGATTCTAATGGAACAGCTAGAAGGTTTTACAGAAGGTGACAAGGTCTGTTTGCTAAAGAAGTCTATTTACGGATTGAAACAATCTCCTAGACAGTGGAATTTGAGATTTGACAAGTTTATGAAGTCACAAGGTTATAACAGAAGTGAACATGATCCCTGTGTTTATTTCAAGCACGTTGAGAATGACAGTATGGTCTACTTATTGTTATATGTGGATGACATGTTAGTGGCTGCAAAAAATATGAAAAAAATTTCTAGATTGAAGAAGCTACTAAGTACAGAGTTCGAAATGAAAGATTTGGGTGCTGCAAGAAGAATTGTAGGTATTGATATCATCAGAGATAGACAAAGAGGAACTCTTACATTGTCTCAACAGAGTTACCAAGAAAAACTTCTAAAGACTTATGGCATGGAACAATCAAGACCAGTACAGACACCCATGGGAACACACTTCAAATTATCTAGCACTAAAGCAGACAAGAAAGAAGAAGCAGAAGAGGATATGAAGTCAGTACCTTACGCCAGTGTTGTTGGTAGTTTGATGTATGCCATGGTTGGTACGCGTCCTGACTTGGCATATACAAATGGTCTTGTCAGCAGGTTTATGAGTGCTCTTAGCAGAGAACATTGGCAAGGGGTCAAATGGATTCTAAGATACGTCAAGAATACATTAGATCTAAAGCTTGTGTACAAAAAACCAGATGATTTCAAAGTAAGAGGGTACAGTGACAGTGATTTCGCAGCAGATTTAGATAAGAGGAGATCTATTACCGGATATGTGTTCCAGGTAGGGGAGAACACCGTGAGTTGGCGATCATCTCTTCAGCACACCGTGGCTCTCTCAACCACTGAAGCCGAGTTCATCGCATTGGTTGAAGCCGGAAAGGATGCTTTGTGGCTGAAAGGGATATCTTCGGAGTTAGGGTTTCCTCAGGATGATGCTGAAATCTTATGCGACTCCCAAAGTGCTCTCTGTTTGTCAAAAAACTATTCTTATCATGAAAGGACAAAGCATATTCATGTCAAATATAATTTCATAAGGGAACATGTTTCAGATGGAACGATTAAGGTAATGAAGATAGATACGAAGGTAAATCCAGCAGATCTATAAACTAAATCAATTCCTATTATGAAGTTTGAAGAAGGTTTACATAACCTGAGAGTGCTTCGGCACTGATTCTCGATCTCGGTGAAGTAAAAGAGTCTCCGGCGGTTGATGTCAGAGGAAAGGAGTCATCAACAAGGTTGCATGTCGATGATGTATATGGTTTCGGCGGTTGCATGTCGAAGGTTGTCAGCTCGGAAAGAGGAAGAGTCGCGAATAGGAAAGGTCGCGAAGTGGAAGAGTCGTGGAGAGAAAGAAAGAGAAAGGGAGAGAAAGAAGAGAGAGATTGAATCGAGGTGGAGAATATGAGGATCGCTTCACATTCCCTCTTCTTCTCGACTGGTGGACCGGCTCATGTTGGGCCTTATCATGGGCCGCGTTCTTTTGGCAAGGCCTGGTCCATATTTGGTGGACCAGATTATGTTTCTGGTGGGCTTCTTTCTGGTTCTCAGGTCCATGACGGTTTATGAGTCCATTACTTTGTTGTTAGCTTCATCACAAGAGTAAAAAGTGGTCAAAGAGTGATGTAAGAATAATATGCATAAGTAGTGATTGAATCATATATTTTAAGAGAGGTGTGAGTAGCATAATTGTAGTAAGGAGAGTCAAAGATAGTGAGAGAAGAGTATAGAGAGGTTACAAGTGGTGTCCTTGAGTTCTTGGGTAAATCTTTCTCTTGGTGAGGTCTTTGGGGTTACTAGATTGTGTAGGGAAACCACATTAAACTATAAGCCACTAAAGATTGGCTCTTAATCCTTCGAGATATACCAAGTCCGGTTTTAGAATTTGGGAACTTGTTAAATCGTGTGTCTTTTTTTTCTTATTTTTTCCTCAAATCATCAACAAACAAGAATACAACTTAAGTTCAAATCACAACACACATTACTCGTTATAGTTGTAAACATGGAATTTGTATCTATAAACATGTGTTGTGTTTTTTATAACTAGAACCAGTTTGACTGTTTGATTATGATTTGGTAAGAGCTTTTGGTTGGCTTAGCTTCTCACATGTTTAGTCTTTATACTAAGTTGCGTACAAAATATTACTTTTTAAGTGTTTTTTAAAAACATTTAATCGACGAATTTCAGTATATAATGTGTTGAACTCCAACGGAGAATGTTGCAGAGATGAGCATCATCCACTTTACCAAACTCACTTTCCCGAATATATATATTGTGACATAGGTAATAAATCTAGAAGATTGTCAATTGACACGCATAATTTTTTTAAAGTCTTTTATGTATTTTGTGTCCTTTTTTTGTTTAATTGACACCCTTCCTAAATAATTTATTGACCCATCAAATATAAATCTAACTCTAATCCAAAAAAATTAATGAGTAAACATGCTAGTCCAATCAAAAATCAAATAGATCCATACTTATTAAATTAAAGTTACTTTTTTTTAAAAATCTAATTTATTGAATTTATTTTGTATCTCTCTTTCATCATATCCTTGTATTTTTTCTTAATATACATAGCAAATCTATTTTATTTTTTTTGTATATTTACCAGAAAAATTGAATATAAATGAGTGAATTTTTTCTAAATAAGTGAACAAATAAATATAGAACATTGTGACAAACAAAATAGTGAGCAAATTAACGTAAGGCACTATAACAAATTAAATAGTGACAAAAAGTTTTAAAATTTATGAATGAACTTATAATATATCTTTAATGTAAGTATTTGTAATGATATTCTAAAATTATGAATTTGACTATTATTTGTATTTCAAAAATTTATATAAATATTATAGCTTTGCACTATATATATATATATATATTACTAAAAAGTTTCTTCTAAATTTGATTTAATATAATGTATTTTCGTATATTAAATTATAAATTAGATTTTATTGATTAAATTTGTTTTGTCCGGAAAGAAAGAAACACTTGCCAAATTATTCAGACAACCTTGTCGAATTAGTTGATGATAAAAACAATTTTTATTAACAAGAAGTGAAGAGAAAAACAGTCGTGACGATTGTTAATTTTACTATTGTAGACAATGTTAATACCAAAAAATCTTCTGATTTAAATGTTGACTGATACAGAATTAGACCAAAAGAAGTCTCTATAATAAAATAAAAATATTAATTTGAAAACATTTCGCTATAAAATTGTTTATATAAAATTATAGTTTATCAGGTCTATAGAAATTGAAAATTCTTGCCAACAAAATCGTTTATGATGGCTAAACAGATTTTTGCAGTACGTCATAGCTAATCCTCAAACCACTTGACTAATTCAATGTTTGGTTTATACCTATTATCAATGAAACATTTATGGACTCCATAATATGTAATAAGATTAAAACTTATGATAAATTACATGGTTCAAAAAAGAAAATAAACAGTTAAAACGAAAATCGTTAGAAACAACGGTTAGAAAATAGTGGTAGTCAAAAAAAAAAAATTATACAAAGTTATTTAAAAATTAATGTTAATTGGTAATATTCAAAAAGTTAAATAATGTAATTAGACAAATTTTGATTTAAGACAATTATTTAAAATGTAAACAATAACATACATTTTAACATTTTTGATATAAAAATAAGTATACAGATAATAATCATTATTTTTAAAATAATATTTTTATTCTAGCAAATGACTACTTTCCAAATATAAACAAATGGTTTTCTTTTTGAATTATAATTTAAATCATATACAATTTTTCTAAACTAAAATTATGCGTAAAATATAAAAATAAATAATTGTTTGTATTTATAAACGGTGGTCATTTCCTAAACGACCATAATTTATAATTTATTGTGTTTGCAAACATTTTCAAACGATTTTTCAAAAATATTATTTAAAAAATTGGTAACAAAATAAACATCGCATTTGTAAACTACCCTTTAATTACAACCAATGAATTCTTTGTTGTGTCGCATTGTCCCAATCAGTGGCAAAAGCATTTGTTAAAGAGGGATATCACATGACACTCATATATTTGTAAAAAATTGTTTATATATATTAATTTTTTTAATAATTGACCTATTTTTTAAATTTTTGTTGACATCTATCAAATATAAATTTAACTCTAACCCAATAAAATATTACTTAGCTCACTATAAAGCTGGTTCCAATTCTACATGTTTTGACTGCAATATTAAAAGATACTTCTCGTAATAAATATTGTGAACACTTATTTGTGTAATCATACTGGTAATACATTTTTAATGATTGTCTAGTTTGTTTTATTGAAAAACATACATTTGATAATATAACTAATGCGACAATGATTCAAAATTTTAGAAGTATGTTTTTAATATAGCTTTTTGTATTGATTTTTTTTACAAAAAGTAACAATTAGATCGACAACAAAACATGACTATAACTTAATCAAATCAAGAATAATTTAATTGAACCACTTTTTCTTGGCTTTTGTATTGACATTTACTAAAATTAAATTTATATGTTTTTTTGAAAAAAAAACTATTTTGATTCCAATATATCAATATCTTGGCTCGATCATTGGTCCAATGATACATACAAACATATGAATATAAATATATATTGGCATTTAGTATAAAACCTAGAGTTTTGCAGCAAACCAACACACTTTTTCTGATCTACTGAGAAATATTTCTTCCAATCGAGAGTGTGGCTTCACCTTTTGTACATAGGAACTACAATTGATGGCATAAACTCTCTTTTTCAGGTAGATTCTTGAATATTTTTCTGTGGGTTTTTGTTTGTTTGTTGTATTAAGTCAGATTCTACACAACTTTACCATTTGTTTCAAACCATTGAGTTTGGTTTTTGTTCATTTCACTTTTCATTTTTTGATATTTAATGTTCTGACTTCTATGAACAATGTGTCCGCTCATAAAGTCATAAAAGTTTGGTTCTTTTTGGACAATTTTGAAAATTTAAAAAAAAACATTCCACATGTTTCAGCTTTTTTTACGTTGAAATTCGTTCTTCATGCCTTTGGAACTATTGCTCTGGCTTCAAGGATTAATTCCAAATCCATACATATAAATGTTAGACAATACTCTCTCTCTTTTTTTGTCTTTTTTTTTGTAAATTAGGTCTAATAATCTCTCCAAATTCACATAATCTATTTTAGAGCTTTTTTTATTTTTACATTAAAATATCGCTTATTTTCTATATAAATATAATTCAAAAAATGACAAATAAAATGCAGAATACAAATGGTTTATGAAAAAGAAAAAAATCGCATTGATAACGTTATTAAAATTGAAACAAACTTTTTTTTTTGCTAAATAGAATATTACCACTAATTATGACTTAGTCAAAAAAAATTTACTTAAATCTATTTCAAGTTTGCGGTGGAATTAACATTACTTTACATTTATATTGATTAAAGGGAAAAATGAAATTACAAAGTAGCTTTAGAAGTTGGTTAAAAAGATTAAGTGATACAAAGTAATTGTTTAAGAGAGAATTCAATTATCAAATTCTTGGTTCGGCGGTCCGAGAATCTCTTTTCATAGACAAGATAGTTAAGACGAGCTCCTCTGGTGTGTTGAGCTGGTAGCCTAGTCATTACTATTTTTTTGGTTTTCCGAAGTACTCGGTGGTTAAAATATCTTACTCGTGCATTAAATGTTCTTCAGGCGATTCAGCAAGTCCACGAAATATATGAGCTACCTTGCAACGCATTAGATGTGTTGCAAGTTGTTGAGGTGGATCCATGCCGAGTTTGTCAATAAGGTTCCGCCAGGATAGGCATGCGTTAAATAGACCTAGGCCATTCATTTTCTGAACTAATGTTAAGATGGACTTGTGAAGTCAGATGAACTGAAGGTTGTGAAAACAAACATAGAGCTTTGGAAAACGGAACTTTTACTGTTTCATTGATAATGTTCTTGTTAAGAGATTACAGAGGCTATCATTTATTTATATAGAAGGAAACGTGTAAAACCCTAGTTCTCTAAATTTGCTAATAAAGAAAATGCATTGTGTGTGTTGATTTGCCAGCTTGATGTCGTACCTTCCTTTATCGCTTTCCTTGCTCTGCTTTTTGCAGAGATTTCTGTTGGAGAAGATGTGGGCTTGAGTTGGGAATTGGGCCTTTCTTGGGCCACTTCTCTTATATTCCCCCTCAAATTTGGAGTGGGTGGAGCTTGAACTCCAAGTTTGAACCTTAAGGATTCAAAAGATATTGCTGGTAAGTATTTAGTAAAGATATATGCAATCTGTTGATGTGAAGGAATGTGTTTCATTATCAACGATCCAAGAGCTACACGTTCACCGACAAAGTGATGATCAAGCTCAAAGTGTTTTGTGCGGTAATGAAAAACAACATTAGCCGTGAGATAGACAGAGGAGAGGTTGTCGTAGTACATCTCAGGAGTAGTGAGGAGAGGCACACCAATTTCTCGCAGCAACCGACTGATCCAAGTGATTTCTGCTGCTATTTCAGAGAGAATTTTGTACTCAGCCTCTGTGGAGCTTCGAGAGACTGTCGGTTGCTTCTTGGATGACCAGGAGATGAGGTTGGAGCCAAGGAATGTGCAGTAACCTCCAGTTGAGCGTCTTGTAATTTTACATCCAGCCCAATCGCTATCACTATAGGCTCTAAGAGTATATTTTGTGTCTTTCATAAAGTTGAGACCCATTGTAATTGTTCCTTTGATGTATCTTAAGACCCTTTTAATAATGTGAAGTCTGAATTTGTTGGAGCATGCATCTTTTGGCAAACAAAATTTACTGCAAACTGAATGTGAGGTCTAGTTAAGGTAAGATACTGAAGTTTACCCGCTAGACTTCGGAAGTAGGTGGAATTGGAGAAGAGAACATCTTGGTCTGCAACTTTGTCAAGCTGGAGAGGCAACAGAGTTGACATTGGAGCACAATTTGCCATTGAGGCAATGATAAGAAGGTCCTTTGCATATCGTTGTTTAGATAAAATCATGCCATCTTGATGATACTGAACCTGTATTCCTAGAAAGTAGTGAAGTTTGCCTAGATCTTTCATTCGAAATTGTGGGTTAAGTTCATTGCGGAGTTGTGTCCAGAACTCTGAGTTGTTCCCTATGATTACCATATCATCAACATAGAGAAGCAACATGATCACATTCTTGCCCTTTGAGTAGCAGAATATAGAAGGATCCTTGACGCTGCTGACAAAACCAAATTCAAGCAAAAAGTTGCTGAATTTATTAAACCATGATTTAGGCGCTTGTTTAAGGCCATAAAGGGCTTTGTGTAGTTTCCAAACATGGTGAAACTTTGTAGAATCTTTGAAGCCTGCAGGTTGGATCATGTAGACCGTTTCAGTGAGATCACCATGCAAAAAGGCATTTTTTACATCCAATTGCTTCCTAAGACATTCATGTCTGGTGTCTCAGGAACTAGAGATAAAGTTCCAGTTTCAACACAATTGTTTATTTTTTCTTGCATTGCAACAGTCCAAGCTGCATATTTTAATGCTTCAGGTACAGTTTTAGGTTCTAGATATGTGGATTTATGAGTGAGTAAGGCATAACGAGGATTTGGTTTAATGATTCCATTTTTTCCTCTAGTGAACATGGGATGATGTTTTTGCGATGCTGTTGCAGAATTTGTATGACTGTCTGCAGATCTTTCAGCAGATGAATCTTTCCTAGGAGATGATGAATCCAAGTTGTTGCCAATAGTACATTCATGACTTGGTTCATCATTCCTAGTGGAATCATGTATTGTGTTAGGTTGCAGAGTGATGTGGTTATGAGGATCAGAAACTGTTGTTGGTGACAGAAAGGTGTTGGTAGCATGCGATGAAGCAGGAATGTTCGCTTCAGGCTGAGAATTAAGGGCTGAAGTAGGTTGTTTCAGCCACGCATCAAGAAGGGGAGTGAGCTGAAAATTTGCAGTGTCATAGAGAGTAGTAGAGAAAGGGAATGTTTCTTCATCAAAAATCACATAACTGCTTATAAAAACACGTCCAGAAGATGGGATTAAGCATATGTATCCTTTGTATTTTTCATTTTATCCAAGGAAGACACACTTGAGTGATCTTGGGTCAAACTTGTTAAGTGAATAATAACAGAGAGTAGGGAAGCATGCACATCCAAAGGTTCTTAGAGACGTATACAGAGGGGTTGTGCCATGGATTAATTCATAGGGACTTTTGTGATTTGTGGTAACAGATGAGGCAAGAGATTACTCAGGAAATTAGAGGTATAGAATGCCTCAACCCAGAATTTATGAGGCATCTTGCTTTGAAACATCATGGAGAGACCAAGCTCCACAATGTGTTTGTGCTTTCTTTTAGCTAATCCATTTTGCTGAGGCGTATAGAGACATGAAATTAGTTGTTAATTCTGGTTCTTTCCAAGTGTTGAGTGAATTGTTTGCTAACAAATTCTCCTCCTCCATCACATTGGAAGGTCTTGATTTTGACATTCAACTGGTTTTCCACTAAAAGCTGGAACTTGGTGAAAATTTGATAAAACTCAGATTTAGTCTTCAAGGGGTAGAACCAACAATAGCGAGAGAAGTTGTCTACAAAAATTACATAATAATGAAACCCTTGAATAAAGGTAACTGGAGAAGGTCCCCAGAGATCACAATGGATCCTTTCCAATGGTTTAGTAGCAATAAATGACGAATTGGAGAAAGGCAATCTAGATCTCTTCCCAAGTTGACATGCTTCACACATCTTCTTGGTGCTTTTATGGATAACAGTAGGCTTGGATAGATATAGTTGTTGAAGGATATTAGAGTGAGGATGTCCAAGTCTCTTATGCCACGTCTCATGTGAGGCAGCTTGTTGCCTAGAGGAGTAGAAAACCTGAACATGTGACCCATCAAGCTTGTACAAGCCATTAAGATTTATGCCCAGAACCAACAGCTTATGTGCTTCCTTATCAAGCACACGCACAGTATCACAGTCAAACTCAAATTTACAAGGATAATATGTTGTCAATCTAGAGACAGAGAAGAGAGATTTAGTGATGTCTGGACATATAAGAACGTCATTTAGTAGGTTACCTGAAGTGGAAGCAATGGTTGCTGATCCAGTGTGTGTTATAGGCAGAAAATTTTCATCTCCCACCATAACTGTGTCGTTGCCATTGTAAGGTTGAGCTTGCTGAATGTGGTTAAGAGAGTTGGTAATATGAGTTGTAGCACCACTGTCTGGATGCCACTCTTGGCCTGACTGATTTGTAACATCAGGGATGTGCATTGCAGGTAAGGGTTTTGAAGGATCCTCATATTGATAGTTGTTGTTGAAACGATGTCAGCATTTTAAAGCTTTATGACCAGGTTTGCCACAGATTTGACAGATTGGTCTATTATCACCATTCTAGACTTGATGATTTGATGAAGAAATCTGTTGATGAAAGCCTCTTCCTCTTGTTGAATAATCACTTCCTCTACCTCTAGTTCCACCTCTCGAGTTGCTTCCTCGACCTCTATTTGAGTTGTACCCAGAGTATGTATTTTGGATGTTGGCTTGGATACTTTGGAAAGCCATATGAGGGGATACAGAGAGAGCTTGTTCTCGGGTCTGCAAACGCTTGTCAAAATTTCCCACAAAGGAGACTGCATCATTGAATGTTGGAGGTGAAAGTTGAGACAAAGAGTTCTCTATAACAGTCACTATTGGATCGTATTCTTTTTCCAACCCATTTAAGAAGGTGAAGATCTTCATAGATTTCTCCATGGGTTGACCAATAGAGCTTAGTTGGTCACAAATGGCCTTAAACTCTCTGCAATATTCTAAGAAATTTTTTTCCATTTTTGTCATCATTTGCAGGGATCTTCGAAGTTCAAAAACTCGAGCAGAGGAACTTTTATTGAAGTTTTTAGATAAAGCAGACCATACTTCATAAGCAGAATGAAGATTAAACACACTACCTAAGACTTCTTCAATTAAGGTGCCTAAAATCCAAGATCTAACTAATTGATCAGTACAGAATCAGTCTTCATACCTTGGGTTTGAAAAAATCTCCACAACGTCACCGTTTCTGACTTTTACTGTTGATGGAGGACGAAGTTGGTGGCCATTCACGAACTCAATGAGTTTTTGGCTGTTGAGCAGAGATTCAAATTGGGTTTTCCACATTAAGTAGTTCCTGTCATTAAGTTTCAGCGTCACATAACTCGTGATGTTAACTCCAGAAGGTAAATGATACCTTTCATTGCTCTCAATCAACGCCATTAGCACCTGTTAAGGCTTTAATGGCTCTGATACCATGTGAAAACAAACAGAGAGCTTTGAAAAACGGAACTTTTACTGTTTCATTGATAATGTTCTTGTTAAGAGATTACAGAGGTTATCATTTGTTTATATAGAAAGGAACATGTAAACCCCTAGTTCTCTAAAGTCTTTAATACAGAAAATGCATTGTGTGTGTTGATTTACCAGCTTGATGTCGTACTTTCCTCTGTCGTTTTCCTTGCTCTGCTTTTTGCAGAGATTTCTGTTGGAGAAGATGTGCGCTTGAATTGGGAATTGGGCATTTCTTGAACCACTTCTCTTATAAAGGTGTGGTACGATGCCCACCTCCCAATCTAATCTACGATTTACTAGATACTAACATCAGGTTTAATAAGCTAATACACTTGTTTTCTTTAGGTCAAATCGTATTTACTTATTCAATCTCATGTTCTGATGTTGGTGTCATCAAAATCTAAATCTCAGACAAATGTGTTTAATCTGTTTTTTTGTAAATTCAAGGACATACAACTTTGAATTTTTGTGTAATATTTATTTCGTGTAAATTGTAATTTGCAACAAGAACAAACCCATCTTAATGTTGTAGAAGCTCTGCTTATTATTTTATTTTCTAATAACTCTAGATATTCTAGGGATAATATGATATGTGAATCATATGAACTTTCCTCACGTGTAGTCCACCGTACGCCACCGTTTTGTTGCACGATAGTAATCACACGTGTGCATCGTCAAATTACAAAAGAGTCCCTACGTTCGACAGTGTGTCTGAAAGTCAAATCTAAGGGTATTTTCGTCCCGAAGAAAGTTCTGTGCGGAGACGAGGAGTTTCCGTTATCTCCTTATTTTATCTCTCTCTTTCTCTCACAGACACAACTAACAAAGAAAAATAAAAATCGCACGTTTCTCTCTTCTCTCTCTCGACAAATCTGATTAGGGTTTTTGAAATCTTCATCTTTTGATTTTGTAATTCCTATTGCCTTTATCGTAGATTGTTGTGCTTCGTTATCGTCTGCTACCAAGATGATTTCTGATTCGATCACCAACGCTTCGGCCACTGCAGCCCCTAGCTCAAGGGATTTCGGAAAAAAGAAAAGGGTATATTTTGATTTTTTTTTCTTATAAATCCATTACAACC
Organism: Lepidium sativum; assembly: GCA_023374145.1. Classification (NCBI taxonomy): domain Eukaryota; kingdom Viridiplantae; phylum Streptophyta; class Magnoliopsida; order Brassicales; family Brassicaceae; genus Lepidium; species Lepidium sativum. The sequence continues at coordinate 56,480 of JAKUCM010001239.1, read as the reverse complement.
TATCTCAAATCTCATTTCTTTCTTCAAATTTGACCCTTTTGGTTTCACTTTTTGGTTTGTACTGTGGGTTTTGCATTGGATTGCAGACGAACAGGTCGGCCAAATTGAAACAAAGCAAGCTTGGTCTCCGTCGTGAGCAATGGCTTTCTCAAGGTATGATCATTATAAAAGATCTATCTTCACATGATTTGCTTGTTTTCGTGATTTCCTTGGGGTTGGAATTCGTTTGTATTGATTTAGTTTTTTTTTCCCTTCCAAATTATTAGTTGCGATGATTAATAAAGGGGAGAAGGAGGAAATGAATTCCAATCGAAGAATTGGAAGTGGAAAACCTGATCAGAGAGACCTTCCGGTGAAAAATTCAGATGGCCAGCGTCGAGAAGAAGAGGATAACCGTGGAACACATCGTCATGAGAGCTATATAGAGTCACTTTCTAATAGCCCTAATAGCACCCTGAGTGGCATGAATTCAATCCCCAATTTTTGTAGCAGCAGTAGCAGTGGAAGTGGTGGCTCTTGCTCTGGTAATATTACAGAGGAGGAGGATGCTGATGATGATGGGTGTTTAGATGATTGGGAGGCTTTTGCTGATGCTTTAGCAGCTGATGATGAAAAGCATGAAAAAGAGAATCCTCCGGAGTCGTGTGAAGAGCGTGAGATTATCAAGCAATCAGCTACTCCCAATGATGTGGCTGTAACAGATGCGAAGCCGGATTGTCCGAGGACAATGTCAAGGAAGCTAAAGAGCAACCAGGCATGGAGGCCAGACGATAAGCTCCGTCCTCAGGGTCTGCCTAATTTGGAAAAGCAGCGTAGTTTCCCGGTTACGAACATGCATTACAGTTCTGTGACAGTGCCATCTTCATGCCCAGTTTGCTACGAAGATCTGGACTTAACAGACTCAAATTTTTTACCATGTCCTTGTGGTTTCCGTCTTTGCCTATTCTGCCACAAGACAATTTGCGATGGAGATGGGCGTTGTCCAGGTTGCAGAAAGCCATATGAAAGGAACCCAGTCAAGGTTGAGGCTAGTGTCCAAGGTGGTGGCCTGACCATTCGGCTTGCTCGTTCGTCTAGCATGTTTTGCAGGTCATGAAGAAAGAGGATCTGGCTATTCTCTGTCTGTGTCTGTTTGTTTTCGTTCCTTCCTTTTTAACTCTCATGTTCTACGTTTCTTACCTGTCTTTAAGACTCTTTAGATATGGGTATATAGGATTTGTCTTCTGGCACCTAAGAACTATGTTCAGTGTTCTTCTATGTCAATGACTCTTCTTCGTCTGAAACATGTGGTGGTGGTGGTTATGTAGAGTGGTGTGTGAGTACATAAGGTGGTACACGAATTTCAAATACATAAAGTTGCAATAAGTATCTTTCCCATTGCCTCTGAGAACCTTGCTTATCTGTAATATTCTAAAGGTATCATTTTATACCTTTTGTTATTTAAAAGCTCACTATGAATTTGTTATATCTTTCTACTTGATTCTCTGTGGAGCGACTGGACACATCAGATTAAAGGTCAAGTTTGGTAATATACAAACTGTAAAATCAGGCTTAACTAAATAGGGAGAGTATTGAAGATTATATGTATTTCTATGAAGTATGGTCTTGAGTCGTTGTGATTGATCTACTTCCTCCCTGCTATGGTATGCATCTTTGCAGTTAATATAGAGATGCAGGATTCAGGTGGAACTCAAATCTAACAGAAACTTCTTGCTAGTGTGCTGACTATTTTCATTTACTTGTGTTCAGGAAGTGTATATGAGCTAAGCTTTAAATTCGAGCAACCTAGCAAAACAGAAGGACATAGAGCAAGTTTTCAAATTACTTGTTGTGTTTTGATTGCTTTCTTCTTTGGTTATTGTGATAGTTAGAACTCGGAGAATTTATACAGCCAATTGCTTTTGATGATTAGAGGTTAGTATTGTTTTAGTAAATGTGAGTAACCTCATCCCTCATTCTGATAACATTCCTTCTGTATATGCAAAGGAAGGTTGTTTGTTGTTGCTGGTTCATGCTCTGAAATAATGGATTTTATTCCAAGATCATTGTAAAGTGGACACCTAATTTGACACTAGAATAGAAAGCCATTACATCACATCACAATGATCTTGGTACATGTTACTGATTCTAAGTTGGAAACCAGAATAGAGAGCTAGTAGACTTGTTATTATTGCACAAATTAACAAGCAAGTGTTCCAATACCTTACGTAGAATCAACCACTTAAGGTTCAGGTGGCTCCTGTTGCAGCCATCATACGCGCTTGCAGCGGAGAGCAGAATTTGTGACCTTCAGGGAGTGTAATCCACCACTTTCTGAATGTTGAACCCTCCAGAAATATTTCCTTATCATCTACTTCCTTTTCATTGATCCATCCGTCAAGCAACCCTTCTAATGTCTTAATCCTGGCTCCAACTTCCTCGTATGGTTTTCCCTGAAGTTCTTCTACCTCAGCCCAAAAGCACGATCCGCATTTGGATCCCGATTCCTTTAGAATCTCTTGCATCTCTAGCTGTGACCCTAAGTTAAGAGAATTTACTTTGTTCCAAAAGGTATCTTCTGCAGTTACTCCTGTTTGCTTTAACAATCCATGTTCGTACCCTCTCTGAGCGTGAATGTACCGGTTTGGTCTTCCTTTTACCATGTACGGCCCTGTGTCTTCGTTCTTTAAATGTCGATGGTAGTTTGCAATATCAAGAGGCTCGATTAATCTGCGGTACAGAGTTGCTAACTCGATCCACTCTTTCCCTAACTCGAATCCGTCAGGAAGTTGACCTTTCTTCACTAAACCGAGCACTTCATCAAAAATACCAGCTAACTCAGCTCTCTTGACGTTTGCTTGAAAGTCATTTTCTTCTTGTGAAACTTTGAAGGAATCGTAGTATCCGTATTTATGAGCTTGACACTTGGGCTTGTAAGTGTCATCTATCCATTTTAATTTCTCTTTTATCTTTGACTTGTTGGTCTCTATCTTCTTCTGATTGTCTTCTCGCCGCTTCTCTGCATGTAATGCAGCATTAAGGCACTGTCTAGCTCTTTCGCTCTGCAAAAACAGAAACATAAATGGTATAAAAGATTGCAAAAACACGTAAGAATGGAGCTGTGGAGCTGCTGCAATAATTTAAAAGAGAGAAAGATTTACCACTCCAAGGTCACTGAGATCAGACTCTTTAAAGTTTTCTTCATCCAAATGACTAAACTGCTTCGGTCCCATTGATTGTACCACTTCCTCATAGCTATGGTGATCTCTTATGATTCCAAATGGAATTAGAGACCATTCTTGTTCATTGCTGGACTGAGAAGTGTAAAACAGCATTTGAAGAATGGCGTCTGAGTTTTTCACTGCAACCAATCTCTGCTCTGTACAGAATACAAAAGTGCCTACTGGTCTATAAGGACTTAACTCGAGGAAACTAGAAAGAGTTTGTAGCAACGCCTCTTCGTTTCCAATCAAACCACATACAGCTTGGTAAGCAACAGTTGATGTGTCTCGCATTACTGTTTTGTAAAACTCTGTAATTCTCTGGTCATTCTCTTGTGTCGCAGGTCTTGTAGGATCCAAAAGGCCAAGAACAAAAGACAGAGATTGCTCGATCGAAGCCTTTCGAGCAAGCATAAGCCGAGGGACAACATCGAATCTTGTGACGAAGTTCACAAAGAACCGGCTCCAATTCTCTCTCCCAAGAGCATGACTAAAGATATAGTCACCAACCAAAGGAGCTCCAAATGTCACACAACTAGGCTCAGGGGGAGAAAAACCATTCGGATTGCGTATAATGAATGTCTCCAAATACCAAACTGTTGCTAAAATTGCAGAAGCACCTCCTGATGAATGTCCAGTGAACACAATCTGCTTTCTTCTTTCAAACGCACTTTTCACCTTAAGAAAGTTTAAGTTTCAGTATTTCAGACACAAACTCTTTCGATTAAAAGGTAACATATTAACAAGTTTTCTGACTTACAGAAGCATAAAATGAAGCTCTTGGATTAGTAATAACTTCAAGTTTCTTAAGGAAAGCTTCATTAACAGTAGCGTCAACGTTGTTGCCGATGCTTCTCATACAAGGAAATTGAACACGATTCATCTTAATTTCTCCAAAGGAAGATTTATTCGCCGGAGTAAACAAATCTTTGGCCGAGAAAGATGGTCGGAAAGCGAAAAAGACGGTATCCATTGTTTCTTCATTATAATAGTTCTCAGTTTTATAAGCTGTCTTCGAGACATTCCATGATTTGGTGATTAGATCAACATGGATTCCAGTATGAGCTTCAAACGCCATTAATCTAAAAATCGCTTTCTTGAGTGGACTTTATCTCTTTCTTCTGAGTCGTCTTTGTTTTTGGTCTTTCTTAACTGTAAACTTAATGAGGCAGAGTAATAATTACCTAAAATACCATTGCAACAAGTTGTTTATGATTGTTGACGTTGACACTTTTGTTGTCTATTGGGCCATGAAAAAGATAACAAATCTTAGCCGTCCACGTGTTTAGTTTTTAATGGGTAAATCTTGTACGTCCGACATAAGTGGAGTTTCATAAAAACTAACTAGTCATAAAAGACATTCACAATTTGTACTCTCTGTTTGTTTATCCTGTGATTCATGCTTGGAAGTTTCGTAGCTTGACTTTGGTGTCTTGTAATCGTCTCAGAGCCAAAAAGACATTTGCTCAAAACCACACCAAAATTTATAATTTAAAAGGTCACACAATTTTTATTCTTTAGGTAAATATATAATTTAAGAAACCACAAAATTTTATGTTTTACATATCCTTTAAATATATTTTATAGATTTAGATTCTTTTATTTTATTTTTAGTTTGTCAAAACTTATAAAAAAATAGTTTTCTATATCTCTATAAACAGAGATTACCGGAATTGTTTAACAATATTCATTCATTTTATCTATAAAGAAGAGAATTAATGCAACTTTAATTACTAAAAACTCTAGATACTTTTTCAACATATATCATATTTTTCTGATTTGCTCTAGACCTCATATAATCTAGGCACGGCACTGAATCATTTCTTCAAACTAGATAACTTTAGCTCTATATATTAACATCGGTAGGAATTTCGCAGTAACTCATTAATGCTCCCTTTTTGTCGGAAAACGATCTGTTTTTTTTTTGTCAATATTGGGCCACAAATGACCGGTCCATTAGCCAAGTTTTTGCAAATGCAAGCGGGAGATTCGATCCCAGGATGTACAAGTGCGCATGCCTCTTGTGGACTTACCACTTGCCACTATACCAAATGTCACTTGCACGATCTGTTGTTTTATGTCCTCTTTAATTCTTTTGTTTGCTTTTTTTTTAATTTTGTTTCTATAAGTAGTGCTCGATTCTCTCAGTAAAGATAAACCGAAATAAACTAAGTTAGTTCATTTTTGTTACTTTCTAAAATTCACCTTCGTATTTAAGACAATACATTATAAAAATTTAAATTTTACTAAGGGAAACAGTGAACTAATATAGTAAAGTTTTGGTTGGTTTGCTTAAACCGAATTGCATGACTTTCTGGATTTGATAGAAGTCTTTGGTTTCAGATGAAATGAAAATGGGATTTCAACCCAACTTGGGAAATTTCTAGGAAAAGGCATTTATAGTGGTCCAACATTTTAAAATAACTAACTTATCTGGCTGGATTCGATTCAAATTGAAAGGTTGATTTAATTAGTCAAAAGGTTAGCTTATCTTTTTCCAATATATGCATTGTACTAATTCATTTTTTTATTGTTGTCTAATTGACTTTTATTTCATTTAGATGTATTAAAAACAGTATTTAAAAATTGCTAAACACCAAATAGATAGTGACTTTCAGTTTAAAGAATTAGAGGGACTTAAGCGATGTTAGACGATTTGAATGGTATTAAAATCCTCTATATAATAAAAAGGTAAGTTATTGAAAACATAATCTTAAGTCATGTATTATATTTTAAGTTATAATACTAGACAAAATATTGTTAGATTTATATTTATAATTTGTATTAATATATATTTATAATAATAAAATAATATATATAGGTTTACATAAAAATATTGTGTTTATGAAAATAAAAGTATTACATTTATGAAAAAGAAAAAAATATATATCAAAATTCAGTTATTATTTATACTATATTTATAGAATATTTATTTGATATTCTTACTTTTTAATTTTAGATAGAGTATAATATATTTGTTCATTAAATTTAGGTTGCAATTGACATTTTTTTGTTACTTACTTATCATAATCTTCCATGATGGTTCTAGGTAAATTTTTGATATTCCGTTTTAGATTTCTTATACCTTGGTATAATCGATAATACCTTTTTTATACTTCGATATGATTTCTTTCACGGACGTATCTATGTTACAAGACCCTAAAGGAACACAAAATTAGTAAGAAATCTTTACAGTTCTTCATATTTTTAACATGAATTTTACTAATTCAATATTTATCATTGTTTTCATTTTAAAATAAAATTCAAACCCTACACATGATTTTTGTATACAAAATGCCAGATTTTCATTTTATCCATACAACTAACATACAATTTTTGTATTTGATCAATTTAATGTCTAATAATCATATAAACACTCCAAGACCAATTGCATTTATACACAAGTTTATGTTGATGAGAGACATGGATGCAAGATCCGGCCTTTTTATAGTACAACGTTTCACATCTTGATAATACGAAAAAAATGTATTGAACCTACAATTCTTTATGGTGATAGAATTGGTGATATTGTACTCTTAAATCAAAACGAACTATGAAATTCTTGCGTATGCTTGTGGTGATTAATTTAAAACATATAATACTTAAATCAAATCAAATACTATCAATCTTTTTCATATATTTGTATTATTTTATCAAAAAATTTACAAGAAATAATTATTTGTTATTTTTAGGGTTCAAAAATTCATGTAAGAGTAAAAAAAGAACTCTTTTAAGTTTGTACAATCACTAAATTTTGTGGGCATGATTTATTTCATGCAAATTTTCATGTTATTTAAATCAAATAAATTATAAAATCTCTTAAATTGTCAAAATTTCTCATAAATGAACACCTAAACACATTACTATATATTAAAAATAACAAAAGAACAAGGTAGTCAAAATAAGTAAAATAGTTATAGACTATAGACGACAATCAAATAAGAAAATTATAAAACTTAGAGTTCAAAATACTTATACATAAATACTATAAGCATAAAAAAAATAGAATGTATAAATGTAATACTAGGCATCATAAACATATAAAGACTATACATATTTAAAACAAAACAACAATCTATATAATTTAACTATATAAACTTTAATCTAGTGCACCACATGGATAATCATCTAATATAAATATAAAGTTAAATTTTATTTTCAAACTTCGAAAAAATGACGATGTTGTTTAAACATTTTTTAAAGTTAAACTTCCAACTAAATTATTTTGACCGTTTAATGTATCCAATTTTTGTATAATCGAAACGGATAAAACCCATCTAGTACCTAAAGCAATTTTTATAGCACTGATCAAAAAGTAAACTACAATGCCTTTTCCATGTAAATTTAGATGAAAATAACAAAAATAGTACATAAGAAACTTGCGCATTAACAGCATCATTTTACATATTTCATGTAAAAAAAGAAAAACGATGTATTCTCCTCTAATAAAATCCCAATTTTCTTCTAATTACAATGTACATCTGTTAAGAAAAACCCTTCTCATCAGTCTTCAGTGATTCTATCAGCAAAATAAAGAAGCAAAAAAAAAAAAACTGTAGTGTCTAAAAAATTGTAAGCCGAAAGAATCAGGAGAGGCTTTAAGTGAATGTGTCTTTTGAGCCTTTTTACATGAAGCTTTAAAGATCATATCAAATATAATACTCAAAAGACACTCAGATCTTTGCTCGTTTTAGCTGCGAGTAAATATCATTAGCTGCTTCTATCTCTCTCTTGTACATCAGATTCTTCAAAGCTCTTTGTTCAGCTTTCATTAATGAATCTCTTAATCTCTTCACATCAGCCAATTTCACAGGTTTCAATAAGAAATCTTCAGCTCCTTCTTCAAGACATCTGAATATATTATTAAAAAGGAACAAAATATTAGTTATCCAACTCCATAAAGCTCATAGCTTTAGATGCAAAAGATTGCCAGCTCAAATATGATCATTATCAAACTTAATTTGGTAAAGAGGGTTCCTTAGAAAACAAATAATAAGCAAACCCATGTGAGGTATGGTATCACGAGGATGTGATTTATAATGACCCTACCTAAGATTATGCAAAACAAATTAAAATTTATTATAAATTATTTATTTTGGGGGACCTAACATGTCACCGGCTCTAGAATCAAATCTCATCACAAGATCTTGCTTAACTTATGCAGGATTATTCTTTTCTTCTTTTGTGGCCACAAGAAACAATTATTTTTTTATTATTCCTAAGATCCATTAAAATAACACCAAATCTCAGCTTGATCCAAAACTTTCACCACATTTACCCCATGATGGTTAAAGTAATCATATAATGATTAACTTTTATCATAACAAATCTGATGATTATTATACAATTTTAATTTGGCCAAAAGTATCTTACTTTCACTAACCCAACTAGCGTGATTACTAAACAATACTAGTTTCTAATCATCCGAATCTCCTGAACTAATAAATGCACAGAATCTACTACAACAGGTAAAATATTCAAACAAGTATTAAGGATCATGATTAAATATACCTATCGATACGAGGGAGAATGTTCTCTGAGGACATAATCACCACTGGTATTTCTCTGAAAGCTGATGATTCCTATAAACATTCATAAACAAATTTTAGTAAAAACTTCATTTGTTTTTTTCCAAACTAAGGATTAAATCATCACAAATAAATAAAACTTACTTTGATCTTCTTCAATAGTTCATATCCAGTCATTCCAGGCATAGAATAATCCGTCATTATCAGATTGATTTTCAGATCCTGAAAGATTTTCAAGTTCTTAATACTCATTTCAATGGATTCTCAACAACAACAAACAAAAAACTCTGTTATAAGATCTATTACCTCAAATCCAACTGAGTTATTATCTCCATCTAATCCAAGATATTGTAAAGCTCTCGTCGCACTATCAACAACAGTAACTGAGAAAAATAAAAAAATATCGTCAGATTGAGAGAATCATCAAACAGATTTCACAAAATTAAACAACGAAGAAATTCCAACACTAACTTACCTTTACAAGACGAGACTCTAAGCAATCGCTCGATGAATTTCCGATCAACAATGCTATCATCGACGGCGAGAACATGAAGAAGCTCCGGTGAAGCTAAAGACGAAGTATCGTTGGAAATATCCAACTTCTCAGGACGCATAACCTCTGCCATATCAACAAGATAGGATCGTAAAATCGAAATCGAAAAAGGAGAAAAGTGAATATTTGATTTGAGCAAGTGGGTGAAGGAAATGAGAAGAAATTAGGGATTTATAATGGGGAAGAAAAAAGAGAGGGAAAATATGATATGGAGAGATTCTAAGAGATCTTTGCATATCTGTGGGATTTTGTCTGTCGATAGCGCGTGGAAATTATTTGTTTATTCTGATTTCCAAAAAGTCATTTTCAAATTTGGCCAAAATTTTAAAAATATAAAATCAAAATCATGAAGTTTTTTTTTTTTTTTGTAAGAAGAGTCAAATAATGTTGAGTGGTGAAATCATATGATATTCGGGAAACAAAATCAATTTCAATAGAAATCGTATCATCATGATCTCTCGATTATTGTTCATATCATGAAATTTTGTTTCATGTTTCCTATATTTCTGATACTATCGTATTTTCTAGATTTTTTAAAATATATATGTGGCTTTTACATTTCAATTTATCTAAAATATACACATTAATTAATTAATGAAGATTGTGAGAAAAGTAAAAGTTAGCTAACATAATAAGGCATTGGCAATTGGGCAAATCTCAATGTCGATATTTGTGATTGTGTACAATCAGACAACTAGGGAGATCAAAACAAAAATCTGTGTGCCTATTTATAGAAACCTATAAATTATTATATTTATTTTATCCTTTTTAATCTGTTAAGTGTACCATAACATGTGCGGTCTGTACTATGGATCATAGTTATGTTATCTGTATAATTTATATAAATCATGAAAATGTTTAGTTGATCCTGAGAACAAAATTTTCATTTCACTCTTACTTACCCGAAATAGAATTTGTATTAAGTTGTTTACTTGAAATATAATTCATCATTTCCTATATTTATTGCGTTTTCTCGAAGATTGTCCCCCGTGGGATATATATTATCGCGACTCGCAAGTTTATAAAAACCTTTATACAGATCGATTTTTGGTATATGTGTAAGGCTAAGAAAATATGTTGAGTAAGCTTCATTGGTCTAAGATAAGCTTTAACATGTTGGTTAAAATTTAAGATAAGACCAAAGAGAATCCTAAATAGATTTAAGTTAGTTAAGATCTATTTAGATAAGATTAGAGATAAGATTTCCTTGTGTTTTAAGAAACTATAAATATGTGAGTCTTTGAGTTGTAAAGGCTTGAGAGCAAAGAATACGGTTTGTGTATTGATTAGTTTTGAGTTATTTTCTAATTAATACAAAGAAGACGTTTAACGGATTTGCTTGAGTGTTTGATACTTTATATGTTTCGGTAGAAAATAGATCGTGTATTAGTAGACCAGTAATTAGCATTATCTAAGGCGAAGCTGTTTTGAAACTTGTTTCTAGGTTTTATCTGAACATTGAAAGAATCCCATACATGAACTCGATAATATATATATATATATATATATATATATATATATATATATATATATATACTACGAAAAAAATTGAGTTATCTCGAAAATAACTTATTACTAAAAATATTAGTCACAACTTTACGATTTTCATATACAATTTTTGTTATGATATTTTATACACAAATTTGTAGTTTTTTGAATAATTCATTGTGATTTTATTTTGAAATCATAAAAAAATTTATGACAGAATTATTACTCATTGTTCGAATTGGATGTAGCACAAAAAATTTAGATCCGAATCTGAAATTTAGAGAAAAAATGGACAAATTTTTTGATAAAGTAAAGATGCAAATAGAAGAGTTTTGTGAACAATGTAATGAGTTCTTTGTATTGTTAGTGTGCATAATGCAAAATGTGTCCTCTTTAGAAGTCACTTACAAGAAAATATTCAAAATAAAAAAATATTACATTACCTCTAAGATTTGATGTTATTTTGTAGATCTTCCAAAATTCTCGAAAATATCATTGACATCGAGCATATCCATATTTTTTCTTTGAAAGAGTACAAGACAAGTAAATTGGTTTGAGATGAGCAAAATACCGAGACAGTCTATCTCGAATCAAAGTATTAAAACGATTGGATTTGAGATATGTCATAACCAATATCGTCATGTAGCTGCCTAGACTAGATACATGTGATATCGACATCTTTTCGACTAATTACTTAATAGGTCTACCTCAAACATTTGTTTTATTAGTAACAATTATTTAATACTTCAAAACCTCAAACATGATGTCCTTAAAAATGTTTATATATTTTGGCGGTCATGTTTTTTTTTGTTTTTTTGCAAATGGTATATAGGTTAGTGGCAAGCGATGAATCTACTTAATGCAGCGCATTTGCATAATCCGGGATCAAGTCCTCCTGTCTACATTATGTAGGAATTTAGCTATTGGGTCGGCCAGTTGTGGTCCAATATAATATGCCGTTGACAAAAAAAATCATGTTTTATGTGCTTTAACCCGTAGCCATTACTAAGTATTATGAGATTTTGAATACAAATATTAGTCGCAATTTTATTGTAAGTAGATTGCATGGAAACGGAAATGGATACTGAAAGCGAAACATATAAAAACCTGAAAACAAAAAGTTTAAAATTTTTAAGGAACGGGTATGTTTTGGAAAAACATGTTATATGTAAACTATATAAAATAATAAAAATCTAAATCATATAAAATATTTTAAAACAAATATGAATCCATTAGTTACTAGTTTAACGAAAAAACCAACTTCAGACATCAAAAATTTGGTTTTTCCCATAACGGATTATATTAATAAAGAGGATTTAAGCTTTCAAAAGATTACATGCTTTTGTCAAACTGAGCCAGAGATTTAGACATCAAAGATTTTAGATCTTGTTTTTCTCTAGTTTGTCCATACTCATTGATAAAATAATTGGTCAAAAAAATATCTTTCTTTTAGTTAACTACATAATTAATTTTAAAAATATAAAACATATCTTACATTTTCTACATAATTTTTATTATGTTTACATAAAAAGAATCAAGTTTCATGACGACAATTGATTAACATAAAGAATCAAGTTTCCGAAACGAATTCATGTTTCTATTATGTTTTCAAATCAAAAATTTCAAAAATCGTGTTTTTATTAAATTTTTACAGAGTTTTCAAGAATTTCTAATTCTGAAATGTTTTCAAAACAGAAAACAAATTTCGAATAAAATTACCATACAATAAATTGTAAATATTTATATACTTCACAAACTTTTAACTATATCGACAAAATATTACGTTCCACAAGAAAATCTTGTAGTATAATAATATGAATGCATATCTGCAATCAGTGGAAGTTGCGCTGAGAATATATGATATGTGTTTTGTAGGGATGTGGCTTAGCATATATAATAACATGGTGTATATATAATAGTATAAACCTTAGTTACTAATTACTATATATAGAATAGTGAATTTGGTACGTTTAGCTAGTAGGGATGTGGCTTAGCATATGTTTCATTTTTCTTCCAAAAACTAACTAACTTGTCTACTTGTATTCTTTTTTTTCTTTAGTATCGTATATTATACTATTTTAGATTTTAACAAAAAAATGGAAGTAATAAATAAGGTGGAAGAAAATAAAAGCTATAGAAAATACGAAAGCACGATACAACAAATTGAGAAACAATAAATCAATCTATTATCGGGAATGAAGAAGAGAACTAGAGTCGGAAGATCAAAAGAGAAGAAAGCACTGACCCGAAAAGAACGTCTCAAAAAAAACCTTAAAATACAAATCTAAAAATCTATATAAACACGAGTTATAAAAAAATCAAATCCTGTAATATAGAGTCAGTATAACCCTAGAATAAAACTAACATATTGTTTATAATTACCATTAGAAATAGGTTTTAATTGGATTTTGTTATAAAATTTTATATAAAAATTTAAAACTAACAAATTTTTAATAGAAAAATCTTACAAAAAACTAAAATTTAATAAAAATATATTAGGTATTAATTTAAACATTGATTCGGTTATCATTCAGATTTGAGTTCAATTTTCTGGTACATAGATTTAGGACATATTTCTAATATTTTGTCAGGTTTGATGTCTCATTCGGTATTTTGATTTATTTGATTTATAATTTATTAGGATAATTTTATTTTTCGGATAAGGTTGAGCTCTATATAAATTGAATTTAGTTCGATTATTTTTATATAAAAATTTAATTTTTCTAAAAATAAAGATAATTTTAAAAAGATAAAATTTGGTTTTTTATTTGGTTCCGATTTAATTGGGATTCATTTTTTAATACATAAATTTTAAATTTATTTGGATATTTTGTCAAACGAATAATGAAACAAATACACAAAATCAGATCCCATATTATAACGTTACTTATTAGTGAATAAATTAATTCTCACCCACGTATCTTAGGGCCAAAATTGTCAATATACAATGTACCTATATTTTACCTTTTAAACAGTTATGCAATGTGAATTTCCTATAATTTACTTATTTAAAAATTTACATTTGAAATGTTTCAGTCGAACCGTTGAACCGGCTTAACACAAAAACCTTTATCGTCTTCGTCTTCCCAAAAACTCAATCCATTACACAGGCACACCGACGACACTATTTGACTTTGGTCACTCATGGCCATTCACTCTCTTTCTCTTCCTCTCCCTCTCGTCATCTCTTTCCTTCGCCCCCACGCTGTATCTCCCCGATTCTTCCTCCTCCCTCGCTCTCTCTCTCAGCCTCTTTTTCTATCCCGTCGCCGATTTCACCGTACTTTCGCCGTTTCCTCTGCCGATGTTCATCAGCATTCCTATCGTAAGCCCGGCGATGATGATTCCCGCATGTATGTGTCTGTTCCTACATTCCAACAGGCGATTCAGCGCCTCCAGGTTTTGTTTCATTACCTTCTATCTATAATAGATTCTATCTTCCATTCTCTCCTTCGAATTTCATTATTCGCACTTTTTTGTGCTGAAAATTTTAGGAATATTGGGCTTCCGTCGGATGTGCCGTTATGCAACCCAGTAACACCGAGGTCGGAGCTGGCACCATGAATCCTTCCACCTTTTTAAGGGTTCTTGGTCCTGAACCCTGGAATGTTGCCTATGTGGAGCCAAGCATACGTCCTGATGACTCTCGCTATGGAGAGAACCCGAATAGGCTTCAAAGACACACTCAATTTCAGGTCATACTGAAACCTGACCCTGGAAATTCTCAACAACTCTTTATCAACAGTCTTTCTGCTCTAGGTACTGATTCTTAACTCTGAAAATGCCTTCTCTTTTGTCTCCACTTGCTTGTCTGATGCTCAATACTCAAGTGCAACCAGGTTGGTTCCTTGTATATAGATTGAATCTTTTGTCGTAATGCTTCCCGTTGGTGATTTTGTGGACTCAGTATTGATTTTACTCAAGATTTGATTATGTGAAGGTTTTCTTTAAGGTGCATATGGCTGCTTCCGACGAAATTCTCTCCCTTAACTATTTCTTTTATGGCCTTCATAGGTATTGACGTGACTGCACACGATATACGGTTTGTAGAAGACAACTGGGAGAGCCCGGTAATTTGTGAATTGAAATTCTTACGGGGTTTCCATCTCTATTTGTTTCTCACTATATTCTCAGCGTGGCAGTACTGGTTTTCCATTTTAATTACAGGTGCTTGGTGCTTGGGGGTTGGGCTGGGAAATTTGGATGGATGGTATGGAAATCACACAATTTACCTACTTTCAGCAGGTAATTTCTAACTTACGGTAATCATTTCTAAAATAAAATGAGCTGTAGAGCACTGTTTGCATTCTGTAGTTTATTCTGCTTCAGTGTTAATTGTGAATTTTACTTTTTTTCTAGGCTGGAAGTCTTCCATTGTCTCCAGTATCTGTTGAAATAACTTATGGGCTTGAGCGCATCATCATGTTACTTCAGGTCAGTCTTGTACTCCTTTTTTTGATTAATAATGATTGTACTGTAATTTCCCTTTGCGCTCCTATGTGTTTGGCGTAAGTTAGGCTTTCAATCTAACTGACAGGAAGTTGACCATTTCAAAAAGATCTTATATGCGGATGGAATCACCTATGGAGAGCTTTTCTTGGAAAATGAGTAAAAGACGATATTCTTCTTTTGGATTTTCATGTACATAATCAAATTTATTCTCTGTTAGTCAGACTTTTGAGACCGATATATGGGTGAATTTTGTAGGAAGGAAATGAGCGCATATTATTTGGAGCATGCTAGCGTGGATCGTCTTCAAAAGCATTTTGATTATTTTGATGAAGAAGCACGTTCCTTGCTTGCTTTAGGCCTTCCCATCCCTGCGTATGTTTATCACATGCTTCTGGTCGTTCATTTTCTTCTCCATATATAGCCACTGCCTCTTGAATTTAACAAATTGCTCGGTGGCATGCTAGGTATGACCAGCTTCTGAAGACGTCTCACGCTTTTAACATCTTAGACGCTAGAGGTTTTGTTGGTGTTACTGAACGTGCTCGTTATTTCGGTCGAATGCGCAGGTAAGTTCTGTTCCAGTTTTCTGAGTGTGTTATTGAGCAACCCAACAAGCTTGATTAACCAAAGAGGAGGTGCTTTTAAATAAGCACTTGCTAGTAAAAAAATAATAATACTGTGTATATATATATATATATATTATGATGTGAATTTTTTGCCTCTTTGATTTGATAGCTTGGCTCGCCAATGTGCCCAACTGTGGTTAATGACACGCGAGTCCCTTGGACATCCTCTTGGTGTTGTCTCTGAACCCGGTCCTCCCATTCTTCACAGAGCTGCTTTGGAAAAAGTGGCTGAAAAGGTTGGATTATTATCTAATTTTATAGTTAGGGATTTGTTGCTATTTTTTCCTTTTGATGAGTCTTGGGATATTAGATTGTGGATTATTGTGGTGTCGCTAATATATTCAGCATTACTTGTTTAGATGGTATATTTACGACTAGAAAGCTAGCTGTTTTGATTTATGAAAACATTCCAATAGATGTCAAATAAGGTATGGTTTCCTTTTTTGTTGTTTATCTGTTGTCCAACTGTCACAGGTTTCTGAGGAGCCCAGATCGTTTATTATTGAGATAGGGACTGAAGAGATGCCACCTCAGGATGTTATCAATGCCAGCGAACAAGTAAACTTCCATTTCACGTGGAGAAACCTAGAATTTCTATCTCTGTCACTTACGCATGGACTCTTGTGGGCTGCTTGCTTATGCTGCATCATTTAAACTTCCCAAACTCCCTAGATTATTTGTCCTTTTGTTTATGTTCTTCTTATAGAGAGGACATCAAGTAACTGTCCTTGTTAATATTGCAGCTCAGGGTCTTAGTGCTAGAATTTCTAGAGAACCAAAGATTGCAGCATGGCCCTGTGAAAGCGTTTGGCACACCTCGCAGGCTAGTGGTAATTAATAAGATCTTTTCACTTGTACATTTTATTGCTAATTGATGTCAACTCGATAAAAGCATTACCTTAATCTTACAGGAAAGGTTTGGTTGACACCATATCATTTTGTTTGTTCTTTAGAATTGTTATTCTCTTATTTATATTTGTGTCTTATGAGGCTTATTTAAAGCTAGATTTTTATCTGAGGATATAAAAGTTAGATTGATCTTTCTAAATGTTTTGGGTTATTGCGTTGAATCATGGAAATTTTGAAGCTTTTTGTAATCTGTTCTTTTTTCTGTTCAAACTGTAAAGCAGTTTTAAGTGAAAGCCCCCTTTTTCAGGTTTTAGTTGATGCTATGTCCTCTAAGCAGCTGGAAGAAGAGGTTGAAGTTCGAGGACCCCCTGCTTCTAAAGCGTTTGATGATCAAGGAAATCCTACAAAGGTTTTTTGTTTGTTTTCCTGTTAGCTCTTTAGTCCTCAGTTCTGACCACTAGGATTGTAAATATATCTGTTGAATCTTGAAAGGATTTTACTAGACAGTAGTGGAATTTTAGGAAAAAGCATTTGGTTCATTTCGTCATTGCCCCATACAGTTTGTACTATGCTTGTTTTTTTTCTTGCGTGCATTGACTGTGTAAAAATCTGTAGATTTAAACTGTCTCGTTGTTATTCCCTGCCAGGCTGCAGATGGTTTTAGCCGTAGATATGGCGTACCATTGGAAAAACTGTACATAAAAGTTTCTGGTAGGTACATCAATATAAGAAAATTTTGTTAGGAGGTTGTTTTTTGTTACCCAACTTCTGATTGCTTCCTTGTTTTTTGTTTCCTAGGCTGCGGTTCTGCTTTCTTTCTTTAGTTCTTTTCACTTGTATCCTTTATTTTGTATTTTTTCAGGGAAGACAGAATATGTTCATGCACGAGTTACGGAGCCAGCTCGACTTGCTTTGGAGGTTCTTCTCCTGACTCATTTTGTTATGTCATGTGACTATTATTTTCATCTTTTTTCATGACTGGAAATTCATGAAAGATAGATATCCATTAATTTAGCAAATTGTTGATGTTCACATGTTTCTTCTTGCTTTTTGTATGGGGTGCCTTGTATTTTTAGCGTACTAAGTCCTCTACTTGACTATATTGGATTCCGAGTATTTACTAGATGCTAAGCATACGTTTTCCTATTGAGATCTTGTCTATTACAGGTTCTGTCTGAAGATTTACCTGGTATATTGGCTAAAATATCATTCCCAAAGTCCATGCGCTGGAACTCATCAGTGTGTAACTTATATAAATATATTTTCCTTCATATTGCCTAGATTTAGTAGTGAACCAAGAATTTTAAATTATTGCTTTTGACCTTGTGCTGTGATAAGCAGGTTATGTTTAGCAGGCCTATTCGCTGGCTTCTGGCCTTACATGGGGATCTGGTTGTGCCATTTTCCTTTTCTGGCATCTCAAGGTACGTTTACTTGGCTACTCTTGCTTTTCCATGCTTTCTGTGGCTTTGGTTGGCATGAATTTTCCTCTTGCATTTATAAGGCATATCAGAAGATGTTGATATACAAAATATGTTGTAGATAAGGTAACTATTTGTTTTATCTTCAAAATGCAGTGGAAATGTAACTTGTGGACTTCGCAATACTGCTTCAGCAACACTATTAGTAAGCATGTACCTATATTGTCGTCTGTGGGCAAATTGAGATGTGTGCTTTATGGTCTTCTAAATCCTGGCAGGTACACACAGCAGAATCATATGAAGATACTATGAGGAATTCTGGAATTAATATTGAGATTGAGGCATGCCCTTCATATATTCTTCTCTATCCAGCTTTCCTTCTTTTTTTTCCGACTTTCAGCAGGATGTCAGTTATTTTATGTGGATTTCTAGTTATGGATCTATCTAGTCAATGCATTGGTTACCATAATTCACAGGAAAGGAATAAAATCATACTTGAGAGGTCAAATATACTAGCCAAAAGTGTTAATGGGCGCCTAGTTGTCCAGCATAACTTACTGAATGAGGTAATTTATGAGCTTCAGTGATATGCTTTACCAATGGCTCCGAGAAGCTTTCTTTACCTCATTGATTCCAATAAGTTAATTATTTCATCATGGTGTTCTCCAGGTTGCAAATCTCGTTGAGGCTCCTGTGCCCATAATTGGAAAGTTCAAGGAATCATTCTTAGAACTTCCAGAGGAGCTATTGACTATTGTAAGCTCTTCAGAAACTACGATGAGTTTTTATACCGTATAACCTGCTTATAATATGTGTTTACTTTCTTATAAGTTGTCAGGAAGTACGCGTTTCTAATTCATGACCTTACAATGCTGTAAACCTATAGGTTATGCAGAAGCACCAGAAGTATTTTTCCATTACTGATGAGAGTGGAAAGCTATTGCCTTACTTTATTGCTGTATGACACTCTACCTTGCATTGTATTCTGTTGCATAGTTCTCTTTTTCCCCCTCATTTTTAATGGCAGAAAAGCAAGTTTTAATAGCTAATGAATCAGAGTGTGACTTGTTTAGGTTGCCAATGGTGCAATAAATGAGGATGTGGTGAAGAAAGGAAATGAAGCTGTTCTCAGGTTGAGATGTGTTATATAAGTGGCTAAAATCTTGACTCAATTGATAGATAGAGTAGATCCTTCTTGGCAACTCTCTGTTCTTTTATCTGTTTATATTACTCTACTTATATGCTCCCAAGTCTTGATAATGGTCCTTATTTAAGCACCGAAAGGTCATCTTTTACTTTTGTAGGGCACGCTTCGAAGATGCAAAATTCTTCTATGAGGTAGACACAAGGAAAAGGTTTTCTGAGTTCCGAGATCAGCTGCAGGGAATTCTTTTCCACGTAAGGTTTTCCTTTGAGTAGAAATCTTAGACATGAAGCTGGATACCATCACTGTATAATTCATTGCATATGGCCCTACTTTTATTTTCTCACTGCAGTGTCACTGTGGTTCCAGTGGTTCAGTAACAAATGCAAACCATACAATATTGACTTCAGTAGCACATACAACACAAGCTTTTCATCTGTCTATGTGATTTAATAGGAAAAGCTGGGGACGATGCTGGATAAGATGAACCGTGTAAAAACAATGGTTTCTAAGCTTTGTCTGTCCCTCGAACTTGGTGAAAATTTGCTTCCAGTTGTAGAGGATGCTGCCTCACTTGCTCTTTCAGACCTTGCAACTGCTGTAGTTACAGAATTTACTGCGCTGTCGGGAATAATGGCTCGCCATTATGCTCTCAAAGATGGCTACTCAGAGCAGGTACTGGATTGTTTCTAGTGTGTCTGTGTATGTTTATGAGCTTAGCTTGCACTGATGACAGCTTATTTGCTTCAAAGACTTAAGCTACTAGCCTGCTATGGTATAAATCTATTAGCATGTGCTCTGTTATTATATGACAATCGTTTCCTCTGGGATACAGATTGCAGATGCTTTACTGGAAATTGTACTTCCTAGATCTTCTGGAGATGTTATCCCAAAATCAGATGCAGGAATGGTGTTAGCAATAGCTGACAGGTAATTGGAAAGCCTTTAAGTTTTGGTGTCTCTCCTATTTCTTTCTATGCCAAGCGGTTTTTCTTGTTAACACAAAACCTTGTTGCTTGATGGGCGCGGAAATAAAATGCATATACTTCTGATATGATATTTTTGTTCAATTCGGGATCCTATATACTAACATTCATGTTTGACTATGACTACAGATTGGATAGCCTTGTTGGTCTATTTGCTGCTGGTTGCCAACCAAATTCAGCAAGTGACCCATTTGGCCTTAGGAGAATATCATATGGCTTAGTAAGTCTAGATATTCTGATCTAAAGATAAAGCAATTATAACTTGTCATTTTATGGCTGCATGAGGTTATGGAAGCTGAGTA
Organism: Lepidium sativum; assembly: GCA_023374145.1. Taxonomy (NCBI): domain Eukaryota; kingdom Viridiplantae; phylum Streptophyta; class Magnoliopsida; order Brassicales; family Brassicaceae; genus Lepidium; species Lepidium sativum. The sequence goes on along the minus strand of JAKUCM010001239.1, from coordinate 35,931 downwards.
ATAATACACTGCATGCCACAGGTGCAGATTTTGGTCGAGAAGAATAAAAGTATTAACTTCAAACATGCTTTGGAACTTGCAGCCAGTGTACAGCCGATGAAAGTTGAGACAAACACTCTAGACGATGTGAGAATCAAGTCTACTCCCGTAGGCTATTGAGTGGCGTCAAATCTTGTTTTCTCAATTACAGGATGTAAACCATCATCTGAAGTATTTGTTCTATTTTTCTTAGGTGTATCAATTTGTTACTCGCAGACTGGAACAGCTACTGGTCTGTGCATCTTTTTTCCTTTCCAATTCTGTTAGACACATTCTCCTGCTCTTTAAACTGAAGGACCTTTGGTCCAGTTCTTGAAACAACGTTCTATCTTTTTTACAGGTTGACAGCGGAGTAAGCCCTGAAGTAGTTAGGTCTGTCCTAGCAGAGCGTGGAAACGATCCTTGTCTGGCAGCACGGACCGCATACAAGGTAAGTGACGTGTGATATGATCCATTAGCGACTAGATATGAGGTTAACTAATAGTTGGGAAGTCTGTGGACATCACTGTTTCACAAGTCAGATCTTATGGCATTCGGTTATGCTTAGTTAAAAGTAATATTTCTCAATTTTAATTGGTTGGATTTGTAATCTAGTATTAGAGACTAGAAACCAAACCGAACCACCAGTATGAGCTGCCTTGGACATTGGTATTGTAAGGAATGAAGGTGGTGTTCCAACATCTGTTGCCAACAATTCGGGATTGTCTTAGGACTGATACTTTTATCAATCAGTTCCTCTGGATATGCCGGTTCGCTAAAGCTGAAATGAACTCATCTTCTGATTTGGAATGTTGCTCTGTCATATATAGTGATTTTTCTCAACAGAAGCTTAACATCACTGGTGCTTTTGCTGATGCCTTGCAGATGGAAAAGCTAAGCAAAGGTGAGATCTTTCCGAAGATCGTGGAAGCATACTCTCGTCCCACACGCATTGTCCGTGGGAAAGACATTGGTGTTGGAGTTGAGGTACTTGAAGTTTCTGTCTGATTAAAGAGCATCTGTGCAACCTTGCAGCTTCTAACATTACATGATGAAATCAGGTGGATGAGGGTGCATTTGAGACTTCCCAAGAGAGATCATTGTGGAGCACTTACACCTCTATCAAAGATCAAATTCACACCAGTAATGCTACTTTCTTCTCTTTTGCATTCTCTCAACAAAAAAAAAAACAAAAGAAAAATTCTCTCACTCGCTTCTAAATTCCAGGCATAGAAATTGAGGAGTTCACTGAGCTATCCATGCAATTGGTGGAGCCACTTGAGGATTTCTTTAACAATGTGTTCGTCATGGTGGTAAGTTAGAATGTTGCTCACACCAACCTCAAGCATCGAGAATGCTTATCATAGAGTAAAGTTAAATTTTATGGGTTGCAGGAAGATGAAAGAGTGAGGAAGAACAGACTCGCTCTCCTCAATAACATTGCCAATCTTCCGACAGGAATCGCTGATCTGTCAGTTTTGCCCGGATTTTGAGGTTTTACTAGTTTTTTGACCTGAACCATCAATGTTGTTCCATTGTTCCCAGCTGGTTGGCTTGCCATTTTGCATCTAACCACTGATCAATTTCCTTCATATATCACAAACACTCACTCAACTCTGGTAAATTCGTACATGAAACTTCAATCTGTATATTGCAAGGTCAATATCATTCAGTTTTTTTCATTTATTTTCCTTCCGATGTATCTTACATCTCTTATCAACATAGTTACTCAACATAATCTCTTGCTAGATTTAACTATCTAAGTGTCAAAATATTTGGACAATATATAAGTAGGTGGCAAACTGTCTCCCTAAAACTAGTTTCAGTCCCATAAGATTCACGCTTTAGATGTCGGAGAGAGGGTGAGGGGTGTATTAAAAGTGTCGAAATATCCTATACTTTCTTTAACAAACCTATCCGAGAGAGGAAACGAACAAATTAGAATAAAAGAGGAAAAAACAAAACGAGTAGAAACTAATTGTGAGAAACAGTGTTAAGTTATGGAAGAGGAAAAAGCAGCAGCTTACTACGAAGAGCTCACGCGTAAAGGAGAAGGGGCTGCTCGCTTCAAGCAAGGCCTTGGATTTTCCTCCGGAGCTATTGCTGTTCCCGAGAGAGGATCGGGAATTGCATCCTCCTCTTCTTTTCTCAACCAATTCGTTAAGGCTTCCAGCTCTAAATCCACTGACAACAAGGATTCCGAGGTCCGATCCATCAGAGATAAGTTAAAGAAGAAACCTCAAGATCAGCGACATCCTAGGGTTTCGGATAGGAGCCACAGAGAATCGAGCGAACGGCGTCGTTATCGGAGTAGAGAGAGGGATGGGAGAGATAGAAGGCATAGAAGGAGAAGCAGGAGCAGGAGTGCAGAGAGACGTGATAGGTATGGGAACACAGAGAGACGGAGGAGACAGAGCCGGAGTCGGAGCAAAAGTTCGTCGCCGAGGAAAGAACGTAGGAGGAGAGAAGATACTGAGGAGAAGAAGATTGATTACTCGCGCTTAATTATAGGCTACAATGAGATGGTACACTGATTTCTCTCATCATTCTTCAGTTTTGATGGTTGACCAGATTTAACGTCGCATGTTGAACTTCAGAATGTTAGTATCTATATGCGACCCTCTTAGAGTTTAGGAGTTAGGGTACTAAGAACATAGCAATTAGCCTAACATCAACCTGAGGATTTGGTTGGTATTGGAACGTAAGAACTGCCTTCTTATACTCACAAGCAGGAACAAAATGTTTTGTGATAAACCCTTGAGCTATAACTTTGTACATCCATTCTTGTTGAGCTCTTTCTTTGTTCATGGATGTAGATTCTGTATTTTTTTCAAGTGTTCGTGTTTACTGTGTGTCTATGTGTGACTTTTCATTTTTCATTGATATCGTATTGGTTTGGTTGTGTTGCTTTCTTGAACAGTCATGTGCTGAAAAAGTGAAGGCAAAGATGAAGCTCCAGCTTGCTGAAACTGGTAATTTAGTCAATGTCATTACAGAGAGTAGATTACTTTGTTGTTCATTCTTCAAACAGTTCAAATCTGATTCTCCCAACCACATCTTTTGAGTGGGATCCATCTTAAAAATGTTATTGTAAAAGGTGGGGCTATGTTTTGGTACTTAATCTCTTGGCCTTGATGATGCGGATAATGATTTCTTATTAGTCTAATGCAAGGCTATTGTAATTAGCCTAGAAGTTTTGTAGTGAATCATAGCTTTAAGTCAGTTAGTTGAGGTGCTGATGAATCAAAATGGAGGTAGGAAACTGCTTTGGGGTATTCTGGACCTGTGCAGGGTTTTGGTTAGGCATTGGGTAGATAGATGAGAATTCTCTCATTAATCAAAGTTCTTGTGGTGAGTTCTGTGGAGGACTGAGTTTTAGCTCCATATTTCTTGGCGTGGAGGATACTATGTATTGCATGGAAAAAAATTCGCTCGCTTTTTCTTATCAGCAAAACAAAACATCTCCGTGTCTAGTGGCCGTATATCTTTATAGCAACTCTGTATGCAAGAGGGGCTGGGAAAATCCTTTTCCTGGAGATAAGAAATATGGAAATTGTAGTTAGTGGTACATGAAAGTGAACTTCCTAGTGTCTGAAAAAGAATAGAAGAACTAGACAGATCGACTCTGTCCTTAGATTGAGATTCCTTGCATTGTGAAAGGTTGATATCAAGCTCAGGTTTATTTCTTCTCCTGAATTCATTCGTGATCCGCTGAAATTGCAGCTGAGAAAGATACCAATAAAGGAGCAGGATGGGAGCGATTTGAGTTCGACAAAGATGCTTTTGTTGATGATGAGGAAGTTGAAGAAGGTTGGTTTCCTGTGAATTTCTACATATACTCCACGATTGTACAATGAAGCTTGAAAGCCAAAAGTCAAGTCTCAGATAGTATGATCTGTTGATGCTAAATACTTCATATGATTGTAGGTACTGATGACGATGCTGCCTTAGTCAAACGCATGGGGACAGAGTCTCGGTTTTCTGCCATTGAGGTTGTGCTGACTCATTAGCTTTCGTTGTTGATCACTAGGCAAGTCAATTTCTTATAATTCTATCAGAGTTTTAGCCAAATTATAGGGTTGAATAAAAACTTGTAGGCGAAAAGGGAAGAGCAACTAAAAACTGCACACGACGAGGCCATGTTTGGAACACCTACGGACCAGGCTCCTGCCAATAACACCTACAATGATGTTACAGAGACAACTAATGTGAAGGACAATGAAGGAGAAAACAACAGTGGCACGATAAGTCTTCTTAGCGAAAAGGTAAGAAAACATTAAGTTGTGTTTCATTTATTTTGCGCTCAGAACCAATCGATCCCTGGAACTCCGTTTTAGGATCCGTATGTAAGCTTGTTAATCCCAAATACTTTGGGTCTTAGGTGCTTGCAAAACAGCAAGGATCTTGGCGTGACAGAGCTCGCAAGTCGTGAAAATCCTAAATATAATAGAAGCCATGGTTAACTTAATGTAGTTTATAGTTGTTGGTCCTTTCGAAGTATCGAGAGCTTCTTTTGTTCTGTTTGTTTCCTTATAGATTTTTTTTTTGTGTTTGAAAAATTCATGAGACTTCGATATTTCTTGGCATCTTTTCGCTTGATCCATATAGATCATGTAATTATGGCATACATTTTCGTTTATTGTACGACATATTTTATTTCTGGCATTATAATGAGAGTTTCATTACAGGAAAAAAGTGCTAATCATGATAAATTGTGGATTGTTCTATAGTTTAGTAATACAAAAATATGAATATAGTTAAGTTATGTCAAGTCATGTCGTAAGTTTTCTGCTATTTATTTATTAAACAACATAATTTTCACAAGATTAAGAAAAGAACTAAAAACAGAAGCAGAAATGCATAGAAAGTCATGAAGCTACATAGAGAAGTCTTACACAAGTAATTTTATTTGACTTTTGGATTGAACTCAAATCTTAAAATTCTTGAGTGAAATTATTGTTCTCCACTGATTCAAACAAAATATAGAAATTAATCAAAGATTACACACGCATGAGTACTAAAAATGACCCACAACTGTTTCGAATCTTGATATATATTACCAATTAACAATTTAAATAATTGAGTAAAAAATAAAATTATGGGTATGAGAAGAAGATAAGAATCGAGATTCGTGTTAGACACATGGCAGTATCTCATTGGCTGAAAGCTGGAGCCTGGCTGCCAATAAGAATTCAGTATTCGAATCATTACAAAATTAGAGGAATTAATTAAAATTAAATGAATTTTACCATTCCGAAAAAATCGTAAAACCTAAGTCAAATATAAGGCAGGAGTGGGTCTCTGTACGTCTCATCGACATTCTCAGAGAAGCCGTCTTCTTCCTTCAATCTCTCTCGATCCATTTATCTTCTCTGCAATTCCAATGTCGAGCCGTTGGTTGAGACCCGAGGTACTTCATAGATCTTCTTAATCTTTTTATTTTTGATCGAATCCATCCGTTGATTCTCTGTTGACTACGTCTACTTTCCGGACGCTTTTGTGTTTATGATCTGGACTCGATTCTTCTAAGATTTAGCTCGTCAATCAATCTTCTAAGAATTCTTTCTTTTTTTTGGTTCCGTAGGTTTACCCTTTGTTCGCGGCTACCGGAGTCGCCGTTGGGATCTGCGCGTTTTCGTTGATCAGAAACATCACCGGAAACCCTGAAGTCAGGTCTGTATCTCTGTCCGGCTCATGATTTTTGGTCGCTGTTGTAGAATTTGGGTACACTTTTTGAACATTTTTGACAGTCTATTTGATGATATTGTGAATATCAAAACGAAGTCGTTTTTTTTTTGGTTCGGATAATTTGTAAACGAATATCAAACCTAGCCTTACTTCTTATATATAGAAGAACCACTTCTTAGATGGATTTTTTCAAAGAATTTTATGATTCATTAGGGAGTTCCAAAAACATCTAGCTGGTAACAACTAATGCAATTTAGATTTAGATTTATGTTCATGTGATCAGAACATATTTGCTTTTGTGATGTGACACACAACAACCTTCGATATAGCTAGAAGAAACAGATGTTTTGGACTGAAGTTACTTGCACATTAGGGTTTGTTTTCTTTTGGATATAGTGTGTTCTTAAGGGTTTTTGTTTGGTGTATCATACAGATGCACGAAGGAGAATAGAGCTGCTGGAATTTTGGATAACTTTGCAGAGGGAGAGAAGTATAAGGAAAATTTCCTGAGGAAGTTTGTTCGTGATAAGCATCCAGAGATCATGCCTGGAATCAACAAATTCTTCACTGATCCTAAATACTGAACAAACATCTTTCAATACCATCTCGCATACCTTTTGTTGTATTGTTTCTGGAATTGAATCTATATCCTTGTGATATTAAACCGCATTTGTCAAATCCTCATTATTGATGTATCCTCCAGCTTAGAGACCTGATAACGCTGGGTTTATATCATCACTCTTTACGCAGAATAATAACTATTTGTACGAATTGCTGTGTCTAATGTCAGAATCTAAGTTTGAGAACATTAAGCTCTTACATTCTTGAAACTTGTTATGGCTTTCAACATTGTTTTGGACAAACACACAAACACGAACTTGAGACAAGAATGTAAGAAAAGAATTCTCGAGTGGAAAAAAGATTGCTGCATAAACGTTTCGCAGGAGATCTGTTAATTATATTTCTACTAGTCTCTTTTAAGCCTTTAGGTTTCGGAGATATTTCTGTTTTCAGCAGGCTCTAAGATTCCAACGTTGTAAAATTCAAACAATATGTTCTATCTATATAATTCCAGGCAAAAAAAACTTGATTGCAGGAGAATCATCTGTGAAATATATATAGTAGTATTAATCTAGAGACAGCCAGAATCTGCTGTGACGAAATTAGATGCATTAATAATTTAAGGTGTACAAAGGTTTGTAGTGTACATGATGGGAGATTCTCTCTCAAAGAGCTTTTGAGTATTCAGTACAATACACCTATATAGGAAAATGCTCGAGATCCATTGAAGGAAAACCTGTTTGTGCCATTCTGATCCCTCTGAGTAAGCTCTTTGCTTTCTCTTTCTCCTGTAAAGCATTAATGCAACCTCGTTACATTAAGTATAATAATAAGTATTTCAAGATACTCAGATCCTTGGATACTAAGTGTTTACAAAGGAGAAAGTTGGAGCAAATACTTACGGGGCCACTATAATCGAGAAGACGGGTGCAATACACTTCTGCTTCTTCAAATTTCTTGTGAGTTTTGAAATGTGTAGCAAGAAAAACCAAAGCCTCGAACATGTTTGGTCCTTCTAATCCTTCAGCATCCATCCTCTCCAAATCCTTCTCAAAGTAAAATGCAGCTTCTTCATTACGTCCAAGCTTTTGATGGAGTTTTGCAAGCTGATTAAGAGCTATTCCTTCAGTGTCAGTACAGTTCACAGCTCTTTTGTAGCACTTGATAGCTTCTTCAAGCATGTAAAGCTGTTCGGTTTGATAACATTTAGCCATTGCTATCCACAAACGAGAATCATTTGGAAGAAAGAATATGGATTTGCGAAAATAGTGAAGTGCATAGAAAGGCATCCCCATCATCTCATATGCTTGTCCTAACCCATACCAAGCTCGATAATCACAAGGGTTTATATCAACAGCTCGTCTATACGCATCAATGGCAGCAGGAGTGTTCTTCATCTCCACATATTCATGGCCCATAAGAGTCCACGCTGATAAGTACTTCTTGTTCAGTTTCAATGCTCTCCGGAAGTACATGACTGCCTTTTCGTGCTGCCCTTTTAAACTGTAATAGTTTCCAATGATGCAACAAGACTCAGGTCGGTACTTATCAGTCAAAAAAACCTTGTGTGCAAGGTAACTCAACGCTGCACATGCTTCTTTTGCGTACAGAACATTAGAATACAAATCCATATCTTCCACCCGATAGGGATCGTTTCTCAGAAGTTCTTCAAACATGATTTCCACCTGGTCAAATTCCCTAAGACTATACTGAGCTTTTGCAGTTTGAGCTTGGATGTAATTGCTAAAACTGAAAATACCTTGCAGATAATCATACTTAGCCAACGCCTCGGTGTGCATCCTGAGTTCTTGATAAGCATTGCCAAGAAAAAAATCTTTCATCCAATGATTGTTCAAATTAAGGCTATTCAAGATTTCAATTGAAGTACACAAAGACTGCAGCTCTGACCACGCACTCCAGTTCCATGGATAGCTGTTCACAGACTCCACGAGACTGGCACGGGCAAGAGTTTCATTTCCTTTTTCTTTAAGAACTACACCATATAAGTATAATCCAAAAGAGTCAATAGCCCCAGTCCTCCTCAGGGCTGATAGTTCCCTCTCCAAAGACACCAGTTCACGGTTTATGGCATCACTCTTACCCAAAGGACCTTCAAGTTCTATCATTTCTTCTTCTTTCCGTTTTTCTCCAGCCTTAATTGAGACAACACCAAAGTGAATGACATGTAAAAGATGACTATCAGTTTTGGTGTCAATCAACGGGGATATAAGAAAAACTCAATGAGTAATTGCCAACATATATACACATTATATTGCACTCATTATTAGTTTTTATCTGAAGCCCAACCCAACATCTCTTGTATCCAGATAACATAATGTTGACTGGAAATTAACATAATTTTGGATCAATGACTCAGTCCTGCAAGTTTGTAATAACATCATACATGGCATTTGAAGGAAGCCTAATCTCCGAGGCTGAAAGAATCCTCAAAGCCATCAGAACCACCAACTAACATTTTATTCCATCACCCTATTGTAATAAGATATAGAAGCTCTAGCTATATCAGAAGGAAGAGATGGGAAAAGAGAACAGACCAGATAAAGGGCATAACAACGCAAGAACACTGATTTCTTGCTCATTTGATCACGAAGCACATGGGAAGCCCGTCTATACTCTCGACAATCAAAGTAGGACTTTGCTAGAAGGTAAAGGTCACCATCAATCGCTTCATCTTCTTCTGGGAGAGGGGTACCTGCTTGGGAGAAGCCAACGGAAGGTTGTGGTGTCGAAATAGATTCATTGGTGCTGAACCTTCTACGTATGCTAGAGCTTCCACGCTGGAACCTCGTATTTGAAGGTGTAAAATTAGACGGGTCTTGCTCTATCCCCACAAGCTGCTCTCCTGCCCTGGAATGTTGAAAGCCACGGATTATCAGATATAGAACTGGCTAATAGTTCATCCCCATTGCATTACAATACTAGTATTGATTCCATAGTTCACAAATGAAATTGTACCACAATCAGAAATTAGGTTCACAAGCACACATTTTTCAACCACTATTCACCGCAACCATATCATAATACAAAATCCAGAAAGTTACATGTCAATTATCCCAAAGTTGAATGTATCCGATACCAAATTCGGGATAGCAACAATGAATTCGAATCAACAATTTTGCTAAACAGGAATTTGGCATCCGATTACTTACAGGTTGGAAAACAGAAAAACTAGCAAACCCGTAAAGCTGGGAAAAATTCGATTTTTGATCGAGCCAATGTAGTAGTGAGATTGAAAGTGCAACAGTCAGAGAGAATGCATAAGATTAGGGTTTTAAGAAGCACACCATTTTGCGGCGGAGTATAAACAACGGTCGCTAAGCTGTCGAATAGCCGCACGGATTTCGTTGCGGCAACACTCTTTAGAGACCATAGCAGAAGCAGAGACCTGTGTTAACTTCTAAGTGTTCAAAAAGAATCGAAGAAGATGCAGAATCTGTCTCTTCGTCCCGGAGATTTCTGAAACATCGCGCCCTCCATCTAATTTTTTTGAAATTACAGAGTGGTGTTTTTGGGCCTTATAATCAGTGGGCTTCAGTTGATTAAGCCCATGAAACTAGTAAAATAACAATTTTACAACTTGCTTTCAATTAATTAATTGTTATATCAGTGTATATGTATAATTTTTTTTGTGTCTCAACAATGTATATATGCTAACCACACTTTTGTCACATTACATTAGTTAGTTTGGTAATCTGCATTATCGAAAAAGTGTAAGATATAAAACAAAAAGTTTATTAAAAAATCAAGTAGTTGCATTTATTTAAATAATATTGTTAGAGATATAAAACTAAAACAACTGATTATAAATTAAGTTTTGCCTATACAAATACAGAAATACTGATTTGTAAATTTGTTGATGCAAGTAGTCTGCTATATTAGTTTACTTGATTGGTTCAAAAGCAATTAGATTACCAATCAAAATCAAGAAACACATGTGCATTTAAACCGACCAAATCTGAAATTAATAACTAGTAAATGTTCGTAACCAAACCAAAACCAAAACCAAATTCAAACCAAGTCAGTTTTGAATCGTACAAAACCAAAACTCCTTACAACTTTACTAATTTCAAAAACAGATCTAGTGAGATATGATCACCGTAAAATTGATTTAAAATATATTATCTCGATTCCTATATTTCATTAGAAAAAAAAAGTTTTGAAAAATTGTTAAGAAATTTTCATAACCGAATAATAAAAAAATAACCGAAAATTGGACCTGAACCGAGAAGAAAACCGTAAGGGCTTAGCTTTACCAATTTTAGGAGAAGGGTACAGGAAGGAGGAGGAGCCAAAAAAAAGGAGAAGAATTCAAATTGGCGCTCAAGCTTTTAACGTATCTTCCGAAATTCCCCCCTTTTTTCGAATCTCTTTTTCGTTAAATCCCTCCCAAATTTTCCCCTGAATTATCGATCCATCTATTTGGTCAACCATGTCAGATTTGCCGCCGGATAGATTGAATTTTCCGATTTCTTCTCCTTCCTCTTCTATGCCGGAATCTTCTTCTTCTCTGCACCATTCTTACAGTCGGAAGCAGAAATCTCTTGGACTTCTTTGTACTAAGTCAGTGCCTCAGTTTTCTGGTGATTTTTCTTTATGGTTTCTTTGCTTTTTTGAATCTGTTCTGAATACTTCTTCTTCTCAGTTTCTTAGCTCTGTACAATCGAGATGGAATTGAGACGATTGGGCTCGATGACGCTGCCATGAAATTGGGTATTTCAAGCTTTGCGTTCGTGATTTTAGTTTGGGATTCGATTATATCTCAATAAGCTGATAGGTTTTTTTTGTTTCTTAGGAGTCGAGAGACGAAGAATCTATGACATTGTTAATGTTCTGGAGAGTGTTGGGGTGAGATTTGTTACTCCACTGCATTTACTTTCCAAAATTTATTGAACCTGTTTCTTTTGTGTTGTGCTGAGAAACGGGTGTGGTTGAATGAATTTAGGTCTTAACAAGAAGAGCAAAAAATCAGTATACATGGAAAGGGTTTGCCGCAATTCCAGGAGCACTGAAGGAGCTACAAGTGAGTTCTTTTTTACTTCTTCACAAGTTTGTTTGTATCTGAGTTCAATCCTCTTTATGTACAAGATGTAGCAATTTGATTTTGCATATTCTCATAGGAAATGTCCCTGATGCAGGATGAAGGAGTTAAGGACACTTTTCACCGTTTCTATATTAACGACAATGTTAAAGTAAGTGTTTTGGATTTGATTTCTCTCGATCTACTTTTTTTTTTTCTAATTTGTTGTCTTCAAGTGTTTCGTACTGCTTATATTTTCATACCTTCAGGGATCTGATGAAGATGATGACGATGAAGAGTCTTCTCAGCCACATTCTAGTAGCCAGGGTGATTGTTCAAAACCTGGCTCTCTTCCCCAATCTACAGATTCGTCAAAAATAGGTAGTCTTTTTGTGTGGTACTTATTGTGTTCGAGTCTAGTTCTATTGCAAGGTAGGTTCAGTGATGAACCAAGTTCTAGGTTAGAATCAGCCCTCTTGTCAATTATATAAGCGGCACTGAAGCATTATGCCAAAGAACATATATGGTTATGAGATTTGAGATACATAATGGATTCTCTGACATTTTGTTGGTTTGTTATGTGTGACAGATAACCGAAGAGAGAAGTCTTTAGGACTGCTTACTCAGAACTTTATCAAACTCTTTATTTGCTCTGAAGTAAGTGAGAAGTTCAAAGATTCGTTTTATGAACCGAGTGTTTTTCACTAAGTCACTGAAGATTGTTTCTTTAACTGTTTAGGCTAGGATCATCTCCCTTGACGAGGCAGCTAAATTACTGCTTGGTGATGCCCACAATACATCTATAATGAGAAGTAATTATCTTGTCTTGTGATTGTAGAAGTTTTCTCTATTATCTTGCATACTCTTTTGAAAATTTCCAACCTGTGTTTGTTGACACTTTGGTTACTTTCCTTCAGCAAAAGTAAGGCGGCTTTATGATATTGCGAATGTCTTGTCTTCAATGAATCTCATAGAGAAGGTAAACTTAAGTTATCATAGCTGCAACTGTTCAGAACCGTTTATGATATTATAGCTGTTAATTAGTCCTAATACTTTCTGTTTTCTCTGGTGACAGACTCATACAATAGATTCTAGGAAACCAGCTTTCAAGTGGTTAGGATACAATGGTGAGCCTACTTTCACGCTGAGCAGTGATTTGATGCAAATGGAGTCTAGGAAAAGAGTGTTTGGAACCGATCTTACAAACGTCAATGTCAAGAGAAGCAAATCATCATCTTCATCACAGGAAAATGCTACAGAGAGAAGAAGACTAAAAAAGGAAAAACACTCGATACCAGAGAGTTCATGTAACAAAAGCTTTGATTCTCATGACTTGAGAGATGGATCAAGAGGTTACCAGTTTGGTCCTTTTGCACCAGGCCCTGGTTCATATCCAACCGCTACTTTGGAAGACAACTCCAGGAGAGCATTCGATACTGAGAATCTAGTTTCAGATTATCGGCCTTACCAAAACCAAGGTGCACTTTACTCGCAAATTCAATTTGACAAAATTTGATATAGAACAAACATATGAACTTAACTTTGTTCTGAACAAAATTTCAGTTTTGAAAGACCTCTTTTCCCATTACATGGAGGCTTGGAAGACATGGTATAGCGAAGTCACCGAGAACAACCCATTACCAGATAGATCACAACACCGATAGATCTTTTGTCTTCTTCTTCTTCTCCTCTTACCTGTGAACATTGTCATTCGTATAGAGCTTCCGAGAGTCATCTTTCTTGACGACTGTAGTTTACTTTCTCTACACAGTTGTAACATGCACAAATCCAACACTAAATCGCAGATCATGACCTCTGTGCTTTCTAAAGACACTGTAGGCTGTAGCAATCATCTTTTTGGTCGATTCTGATGCCAATTTTGTGCAACTTATAAAACTGTATGTCATATTGATATAGAGAGAAACAGAAACAAATTTCACCTTTTATTCTCTAATCTTAATAGAATTTCAGCCTAGCAGCACACAGTTTCTCGTACAGATGGATTTCTTGCTTTTATTGATATACTCTCAATATTGAGATTTAAGATCTATCAAGGAACTATCACAAAGTTTGTATCTCAGAGCTTGGCAGGAGGTTTGTACCATCCCCATGGTTCATGAGAGATATATTGAGTCACCTGCTTCACACTCAAGTAGTTCTCAAGTCCCCTGCAATGAAGCAAAATATGTTTCAGTTTAACCACCAAGGGCAAACAATATTTACATTCAACTTAGTAACTACAAAGGTTTAACTTATTATGGGCATACTTTCATTTCGTTGAAGTTTTTTAGTTATGTTTTGGTAGTCTTCCCACTTATTAGTAAAAGAGAGAGAGAGACTTACCATTCTCCTAATTCACGGCCAAAACCACTGCGCTTGACTCCACCCCATGGAGCTTGGCAGAAGCATGGCTGAGAACAGTTGACCCACACTATTCCCGCCTGGAAAGCCTGGAATCACAATGAAGATTTATAAACTCAAGATGAAGTTTAATCATTGCGATGTGTGGAGTTAATCAGGAACTTTTTGGTTTTTGCTAATTAGCGCATTTAGATGCTCACCTTACTAACACGATCACACCTCGCTAGATCATTTGATAATACTGCGCCGGCTAATCCAAACCTGCAAATACAGATAAATTCAGGCATAAGATCTAATACATTATCAGTGGAGTTCCTTGTTCAAGATGAGAAGAAAAATATAACTCACTGGGAATCATTTGCCAGGTGAATTGCCTCCTCCTCGGTGGAGAATGTCTTGACACAGAGCACAGGACCAAAGACTTCCTCTCTCCAGATTTCCATCGAAGTAGTCACATTTGAAATTATCGCAGGTTCAAGAAAATATCCCTTCTTTAAATGCTGCCGAACATAAATACAACATTTTAAAGTGCTACGGCATCTAATACCATTTGGACATACAAAAAAAGAGAGTCTATATCTGCCATGTACCTGAGGACGAGTTCCTCCACAGAGGACAGTTGCACCTTCATTCCTAGCGTTTGTAACAAACTTCATCACTTTCTCGTACTGCACAGGATTAAGATGTAAGACTTAACTTAAATTCTTCATCGTCAACCCAAATTAACAGATAAGAATTTGGGCGCCTGAGGATTGATTCTCAAGAATATCAATCCCGATTAGCGATATTACCTGTCCTTTGCTGACAACAGGACCAAGCCTACAACCTTCTTCAAAAGGATCTGAAATTTTAATGTTCTTAGTCCACTTCACTAGCTTGTCCAAAAATTCATCAGCAATCCTTTCCTGGCATTTCACCAAACCGATATGAAAACAACATGACATAAGACATACAGTGAAGCTTCCCTACTCTAATTTCCTCAGGGATTTCCATGGTTTACATTGATGCTTATCTACAAATTTATCAACATCTAAATTGCTTATGACCAGTCTTACAAATATAGATGAAACGGTTATATAAATATACATACACTTACATATATATATAGATACATATTCTAAAACTATGTATTGACCTTTGCATTGGTGGTTTCGTTTAAAGGAACGTTAGAAAATGTCTTTATATATAGCCACTTGTTTTAGAACTAGAATAGACTACATTGTTAAAAAGCTAATTCAATTTCCATAGCAAAAGTTCAATATTATAACATATAACATAATGCTTCTCTAAAGAGCAGCTTTGGGTGGATGGGCATATTGTTTTAAATGATATCACACATCATTTACAATTCATATGAAAATTTATAATCAGAGACTATTGCAGATTATATGCTAACTTACATGAACGAGAAGTCTAGATGTCGCACTACAAATCTGACCATTCGTCCAGAAACAACCAAACATAGTCCATTCCACAGCTGTTTAGAACAAAAGTGCAGTCACTAATAAAATCTATAGTTAAGAACTTAAAAATACATATAGCATGGTTTTTTTAAGGGTCCAAAAGTAGCTACCTTTGTCAATTTCAACATCATCAAAGACGATGATAGGGCTTTTCCCTCCAAGCTCCAAGGAAACAGGCTGTGGAATGAAGAGTACCAAATTCATACACAGAC
Source organism: Lepidium sativum (assembly GCA_023374145.1). NCBI lineage: Eukaryota > Viridiplantae > Streptophyta > Magnoliopsida > Brassicales > Brassicaceae > Lepidium > Lepidium sativum. The sequence goes on along the minus strand of JAKUCM010001239.1, from coordinate 20,590 downwards.
CCAAAAAATCATAAGTCAAATATACAAAGCCCAGATAGATACTTGTTCCAAAGGAAAGCAAAAAGGACACCTTGACTTACTTTTACCAATTTGGCAGCAGAAGTCATAATGTTGCTTCCAGTTGTCGTACTTCCAGTGAAAACAATCTGGTAAAGAAGAAATTATCAATACTTCAACTATCATAGAAGAGCAAGATTGAATGCTCAATCTTCACAACGTTGGAATTGCAGGACTTTGGTGAGGATAAAACTGACTATTATCAAACCTTGTCAACATGTGGATGTGACGCCAGTGGAGCACCTGTTTCAGTTCCTAAACCAGTCAGAATATTAAGAACACCAGGCGGCAGACCTACCTCACAGCAAATATCAGCAAGCTCCAAACATGTCCTAAAGTAAAACAGCATCAGATTTAGGAAGTTAATGAATTAAACATTGAAAAGGCTACCTACGATGTCAACAGGAATCAAATACGCACAGGGAAGCCAGCTCTGAAGGTTTCAGTATTGCTGTGCACCCAGCAGCAAGTGAAGGAGCGACTTTCCAGACAGCCATCAGTAATGGATAATTCCTACAGAGAATTTATAGATTATCAGCTGCCTAATACGTGGTGGTGATCTAACATACAGTCTGTGTATTAAGGGAAAAAAAATACTTAAAGATCAGTGTAATCTAGATATGTAAGAAAAAAACTCAACTTCAAATGTCAACTAAAATTAAGTAAATCCGCTAACTTGACAGAGAATAATATACAACGATTTTGAGGTAAGATTTGAATCTGCCAACATAAGGGTTCTTTTAGGAACACGATCAGCAAAATATACCATGGAGTAATCAGCCCGACTACACCAATGGGTTCCTTGAGAACGTAACCCTTAAAAGTATCTAACGGAAGAGAAAGAGGAGCCTTCTGCTTTGCATCTAATCCTTCAGCTAGGTCAGCATAATATTCGAAACATCCAGCAACATCATCCTGCAAGGGTTACAAGCAACAACAATGTATGACATTTTGAATCACAAAATTCCCAAATATTAATGAAAGCAAAGAGAGCATACCATATCCCATATTGCTTCATCTAGAGGTTTACCGCAATCAATAGCCTCAAGATTCGCTAGTTCAGACTTCCTCTCTGTTACCTGGATATCGATATACATATGACCACATAAATAATTACGTTATATTCTGCCAGGGTGAGATTCTATGCTATACATACATTATCAGACGAAATAGCAGGAACATAGATCTCGTAAACTCATCTATACCTTAGCTGCAATAGCACGCAAGTATTTGGCACGAACAGCCCCAGTTGCTCGAGCCCAATCCTTCCCTTTGTTCCTAGAGAGTGCTTCCCTAGCCGCTTCCACCGCGAGCTCAACATCTTCAGAAGTTGCAGCTGGGATATCACCTAAAAACACCACCAATCTAAGTTTAAAACACTACAAATAACTTCAACAGCACAAAAAGGAGATCCCAAAATTTCAACTAGATATAGTTTTTCTTATATAATCCCACAGATCTAACGGAAGAAATAGCTTCCGATCTAGTTCAGAGAACATGAAACACCAAAGCTAGCTAAAGATCAAACCCGTATCTTAGAAGAAATTTCGATCATTCCAAGCAGGCTAAATCCAAAGCTCCCTGAGTTCAAATTCAACAGAAACATAGCTTCCGATCTAGTTCAGAAACAAGAAACACCGAAGCTAGCTAAAGATTAAACCCGTATCTCAGAAGAAATCTCGATCATCCCAAGCAGACTAAATCCAAACTCTGAATTTGCAAATTAAACATACATTGAACAGGGGAATGCGTACTTCCGATCAAATCCAAACTCTAAGAAACGATTGATCTAGTTCAAGAAGTGAGCAAAACAACATAAAGTTGCCTAAACAAAATTTGACTGGAAAAGAAAAAGGTACCGATGATGTCCTCGGTGGCGGGATTGATAACAGGGAGAGTTTTACGGCGAACAGGCTCTTTCCATTGACCGCCGATGAAGAGTTGCCGTCTAGGCACCGTGATCGCCATACTCTCTGGTACTTGAACTTGAGGTAATGGAAAGCAGTAAATGGATCGTTGGAGTTTCCTCTTATTCTTATTTATTTATTTAAAGTAGCTCACAAGCTTTTTTTCCTTTTCTTTGGTCTCTCTCTCTCAGGCTATTTAAATGGTTTATTTAATGAAGTAGTCGGTAACCCACTTTTGGATTACGTTAAGCCGTCCGACCAGCTATCATGCCAGAATCGGTTTCTTAGGCTATGTACGATGGTCAAGTGATTCAGCATCCACCTTACTATTTTGAATGAAAAAAATATATAAAATATTAATAAAAATATAAAATGAGACATTCATTATTTTTTCTCTTTAACAACAAAAAAATATTGGCCGAGGACGGATGGACAATAATTACTTTACAAATCATCAAGTCATCAAAGATTAAATCTCCTATATGCAATAATAGAAGCGAGATTTAAAATTTAGAAGATTAGTTAACAAAAAAAACAAAAAAGTCATTCTTTCCTCTCTATCCCTCTAAGAATGAATCTATATCAGCTTTTTCTAGTTTTTAACATTCTTATTGGAAATATTCAATAGTTGAATAAAATTTTCAACTACCCATTATAAATAGTCTTATCCAATTTTTAAAATATTGGTTAACACCAATTAATTCATCAAATTAGATCGACAAAATCTCATATAGCTAATTTTTCAAATTAAATTAAAGTGAAAAAACAATAAAAATAACATTCAACCACTTGATCAAATACATTTAATATTTTGTTATTTATTATACTTTTTCTAATGCTTGAATTAAATTGATGTAAGAATTTAAGGAATCTAACGAAATTTTGCAATTGTGCAAAATATAAAGAGTGTGTTATGTTATAGATTATATTTTTGTTTTAGACGTATTATAATTTTAGAATAAAATTAATATACAATTTGTAACTATTCATAAAAATTCGACGGAATATGTTTGGAAGTGTTAAGAGGGCATCAATATTTATGAACTCTTCATGCAGAGGTGGAAGCAGTTATCTGGGCAATGGGAGCATTATTGGAGCTTCAAATCAAGGAAGTGGAGGTCTCGAGGGATTGTGAGACGGTTTTGCTCATCTTTCGGCGTCTAGAGGAGTGGCTGACATTCTTACCGTACCAGGAAGAGCTTTGGAGGCTAAGTTCTCTTTTTTCTTTATGCTCCTTATCGGTTATTCCTAGAGCCTTGAATTATAAAGCAGATGCTCTAACCCGGTCTAGTCGAAGGTCTGATTTATGATTGTTGGTTGTACGTGCGTTGTTTCCCGTTTGGCAGTCTTAATTTATGATAATATCATTGACAAAAAAAAAGTGTTCATAAAAATAAAAATTCAAAACTAATAAAAATTCAATATAAAAAAGTTTTAAAAGCTAAAAATTAATTAAAATATTATAAATCTGGTTATTTATTCGATTTTTGGTTTGAGTTTGGATTCGTTATTCTCGGTGAATTGATTTATGACACATTATGGTATTTTGTCGAATTCGGTATTTTGATTATTTTGATTTTAAGACTTATTCAAATATTTTTATTTCTCGACTAGATTTTGGTTCAGTATAAACCGAGTTTCACATTGGATATTTTTATATAAATATTTAATAAAAATCTAAAATTGGGTTTTCGATTTGTTTTGGTTCTGATTCGGATTTATGTTTGTTTTTTTAAATATATAGATCTAGGGTTCGTTTCAGATTTGATTCTTCTAATTTGAGTTGATTTTGGTTTGGATTTTGGACCACTAAATAACATCTCAAAAAATATATTCAAAATATCAACACGAATCTAAAAACCAAATAAACCCGAATTAAAAATAATCAAATTTCACTATATAATCTTAACTAAAGCTAAAACGACATAATGGACTGTTATTACTTAGTCAATTATGCTAGTCGTTTTAGTTAAATACTTAAATAATGTTGACAGTATAATTTCTTTTCTTTTTTCCGTCAAATCATAAATTATATTACTTCGAATCCATAAGTACAGAGTGTTTCAAATAGTAAGGACAAATGTGGTTCAGAGACTATTTTCCGAGCTAAAAGATGTGCACAATGGTTACATTCTCGCGGTGTATATTGGAATTTGATATGATCATATATATCTTGCCATTGCCGTATAGTTTGTACAGAATGCTGCAAGCGAAGGTTTTGTTGCGACGATTGTAGCAACATATTGATTTGGAGATTATCACCCTCAAATATCACACTCCTATAACCAAGAGCCCACATTGCTTGGATTGACCACACAAGAGCTGTGAGTTCCCTTTCTTCCACCGTCATACCTAGCCACTCCCCCATTATCCCATAAGATCCATCCCATGCCGGAATGAGAATCAACCATGAATGTGTGACACATCATAATTGCATTTAATAAAGCCATGTGGCGGTTCACTCCAATGTTTCCCATCTCTAACAATGGCGCTTCACTGTAGCCACTCATTTGTATCGCTGACAGTATATTATTTATAGTATAATAATTGTAGTTCCAACGCATGTGTAAAACCAAAGACATAGGTTTTTTTTGTCAATTTAAGATTCTAATTCAAATTTGTAAAAAAGTAATTTAGGTAGCGATGAGTTAATAAGTGATGGGTTCCTCAAAAACCTTATACTGATTCGGACAAAAAGATCAGCTTGTAATTTAGAAAATGGGGTATATAAGAGAAAGACCAAAAAAGATTCCCATAAATATTTAGAGATGAAAAATCAAAAATCTACTCTCTCTCTCTCTCTAATCCGTTGTTATAGATCCAATATCTGTATTGGATTATGGGCTAAGTAAGATTGGTCCATGTTGGGATCGTAAATATTTGATGTGAAAAAGACTAGATTGTAAATTTAAGTAGAGGCCGAAAAATCTGAGACTATTGACTAACCTCACTTTTTATATTTTCATTTTATTTGTGATTTTTATCATCCTTGTCGACATGGTTTTTTTAAGGTTGGATATAATTATTCGTTATTCGATATGTATGTGTGAATTAGTATGTATTAATATAAAAATTTAAATATCTAATATAGTTAAATCAATTAATAAGTAAGTTAATAACATTAATACAAGTATAAATAACTAGTGTTAATAAAAAATTAATATTCATTCGTTACTATTTGACATCATTATATTTTATAGTTATAAATGATTCGAAAGTATGCAGATCATGGCGACGCGTCAGTAAAGATCCATCAAAGTGGCGGAAAATCGACATGAAAAACAACGGAATCTTTGGTTATGACTATGATAGAATTTGTGGTTACGCCGTTAGGCCAGTCTTGCCCACTCTTGAAGACATTGAAGCTAAATCGCCCTTTTTTCTGCAAGTGATGATGATGCTCTAGCAATTGCTGAAACCATGCCCAATCTACGCAACCTCGAGCTTTTTGGGAACGTACTAACCAATCTGGCTTGATCGCCATTCTTGACAACTGTCTTCATTTCGAACATCTTTTTTTACCTTCTTGGGGATCTCGAGAAGCGCTGTTCTGAGAGGATCAGAGATCTGACGTAGACAACCCATGTTACGAATCAATAAGGATACGTGGTCAGATTCTTCTGCAGAACCCAATGACTGGTTGCATTGAAAATATTAGTATCGAACACTTGTTCATGTCTTTTTCTTTTCTTATAAGTTGTGTAGTCTCATTGCAGATGTTTCTAACTCTCTGATACGAAGCCTAACCAAATGAAACCCCAGTTGGATGAGCATGATAGATTTTCGTTAAAGCATAATTACATGTTTACTAAATTCAGAGTTGAGACCCATCTTCTGCGATGATTTTTGTTTTCTCTAATAGATATACTTTTACCAAATTAATCAACAGAGTTGCAGAATTTTCTTCTTCAAACTTTGTGCTCATATGTTTGAGCCGGTCAAAATCAGATATACTTTTGAGATTTCTATAACTTTCTAATCGAATTAAAGAAAAAGGAATTCAAAAATATCCACAAAACCAAATCGTTAACCACGTTTTCACGGAACCATAAAAAGATCACACAAATCCAAATCAAAAGTTTAAAATTTCTCCAATCATGAAGAAGAATTGGTACAGAGTTAGTAAAAAGAAGAAGAATAAGGAATTAATTCTTAGTGGTTGTTTTGGAATACTTGTCTTTAACCCAATTAAGACCCAAAGACGTTGTTAGCTTCACCTTCTTAAACCCTGAACTCGCCGCAGCTTTCGTCTTCCCTAATCCAGCCTCCACTTTCTCTTTGTATTTCGACGACGCACCGCCGCCTTCTCCGCCGTTCGTTGGTTTTCCCGACGATTGATTGCTGTCCCACTGATCCGCCCACGAATTTTTCTCCATATTTTTCTTCTATGTGAGAAAGAGAGAGAGACTAGATTTTAATGTAATTGATAAACTGTATTTATTTAATTTAGGTGATTAATAACAAAGCCACGCAATATAAAGGGGTTGGATTCAGTAGATTACTTCTTCTGTTTAATGTAATCTTTAGTAATTAATTAATTTATACACAAAATTAAAGTTATTGTTGAATTATTGACTACGTTTTTGAAAATTAATGGTGTAAATGAAATGAAAATTTCCAATTCTCATTATTTATTTATACATTATTTTGACTTTCTTACTTTTCTGCTCTTCAAAATTTGACTTCTTCTACACATCATGTAGTCATCACCTTTTTTTCTATGACTTTTGTTTCCTGATTAGCAAAACCCAAGCTTATCTACTCGTCACTAATTAAGGTTGGCTAGAAACCTGTGGGCCTTTTCCAAAAATTCATATTGGGTAATAGAATTATGACTTTCTCACAAATTTGACCTCGCTGGGCTCATTCGGTTCACAATCTGATAAGCGGACAAATTTTCAGTCTGGTCTAATTTTGTTCCCGCTAACCCGGTTCAATTAAAACAGAAATACATTTAAATCTTAATAAATTTATAATATGGCAAATGAATGTAGACAAATTTTATAAATTAGAAGACAAATTTTTTTATGGCAAATGAATGTAGTGCAAGATGAAGAGAAATGAATTACACCTACGAGAATATATCCTACTACTTTTGAATATGGTGAAATCAACCGAATCCAAATTGATTGATTAACATTTTGATAGAACCCTTACAGACAAGGAGCGAAACTAATATATTTTGGCAAACCGATTGATTAATTGAATAGAATGAAATCGTCTTTTATAGTCCATGTTCCAAAAGTATAGTTGGAGAACGTATTTGGATCCATTTTGTTCCATGAACAAAGAAGTCCTCTTTGCGTATATATTTCCTAAACTATGACGTATGTATCTAGTGCGAATATAAATGTTTAATTGATAAAGACATTTCATGCGCTTTACTTTTAAAAATTCTCGATTTTTGATAGTTTCGCTGCGTGTGCAATATGGAAAATTTCACTTTTGAAGTTTCATATTGTTTACTATTTTAATTATTGGTAAGACAGGTCAAATTAAGTGGTGTAGACATGTAACAACTTTTAGCCACTCCTTTAAAAGCTATTGTCTATAAAAACTTTTCTAGACATTCTTTAAGGTTCTACTTTGTAAATATAACCGATTACCCGTCGTTTTAATCTTCCAAACCTCCAAATGTTAGACCTTACATTATCTTTCAATATATATATGCAGTAGCGGAACTAGAACATTGTCTAATATGAGACACTTTCAAATAAAATATTGGAAAAATTGATACAAATATATATAATTTAGAAATAGCAACTATTGAGAAGTTCAGACCAACATTCTAATTGTTTTCATAGTATGTTGTGACGTAAAACATTCTTTTTCACCAGAAATCGAATTTAGTCATTAGTACATGTGCTTAACCACTAAATCGTTGTATCCGGTGGTAAAAATTGGATTCTTTTAACCACGAACAATGACTTATACAGTATGTGAAAACATAACATTATTTGTATCAATTTGAGCATCACATTATTCGTATCGTGTATAACTTATACAGTAAGTGTGGTTGTGCAACTTAATCGAGAACCGATCAAATACAAAAAGAGAAATTTTATATTAGATCTTCATGGAGAGACAAAACCGACAAAATAACATATTAAAAGAATGAATGATGTCTCGAGAAAATTTTACAAGTGTTCAAATATATTCAAATATTTGAATGAGAAAACTATGTGTTGATGCGTTAATATTGTTCGTACACATTTCTTCGTCACAGTAATCATCATAACTCTTTGGACTGTACCAAAGCGACACAATCATTTTATATAAGGAATGATCTACCACATAGATCTACTACATATTATGCATATTAAAAGTCCTTCATATTCTACATCTCATGAAAAAACATTATCGCGTTTACGAATAAATTCAGCATATATACACACATACACTGTATTATATGTGTATATAGATCATTGTTTGCATATTATGAATTATTAATTTGTGTTAGATTTCAAAGATCCAAGCAATTACATGAGAATACTTTTCAACATAAACGAGCATCATATATGGAACATAATATCTTGAGTAGAATTCGGAAGAATAAGATAAGGATATATATTTTATCAAAAAAGATAAAGATATATAGTGATAGATGTAGTAGATTCATAAATCTTTATCAGCCAAACAAAAACATAGATCGAAAAGAAGATTTAATTGGAAGAAAATAAGAAGAAGAAGCAAATAGAAATACAAAAGGTAAGAAGCACAAAAAGATGTAAGAGATAATTAAAGAAACACACTTGATTTGATGATTTTATAAGTGAAGATAGCTTTCGAAACAGCGAAGGATCGGACCGAGACGCTTGATTCCCCTTTCGGATCTCGTAGGCACACGTTGATGATACAAACATATGATAATGATGATGATGTCGATCAAGAAACAACGATCTAGATGAAAAAGTAGAGAGAGATAAGGTGAACCCTAATCTTAAAATCTCGATGATGATTATAAGAATCAACTACTTCATCTTGGAACTCTTGATCTTGGGTTTGAGTGTTGATGTCTTCGTCTTGGGTTTTGGGAGTTGGGAGATGAAGAAAAAGAAGAAGAAGACGAAGATGAACATGAATCATCATCACCATCATCACTATCATCATGATATTAAAGCGATGGTAGAGAGAGAAGTGAGGTTGTAATGATGATGAGGGATGAAGGGAAGTCAGAGGTAGGGGAGGAAAATTATCATTACAACTTTGAACTAAATGTTTTTTTAGCTTCCTTTTTTTTGAGATGTCCAATAAATATCCTAACCCTATCTTATTGCCGTCGTGTCTTTCTCTCTAGCTACATTATTTTTTAGGAAAATAGAGGTAACTATTTATTTCAATTGTCTATCCAATGTTTTTTTTTGCTTTTGCCCACTAATGTTTCCAGTGATAAATACAAATCATACCTTGATTATATATTTAAATTATGTAATTGATCATATTAAATATATTAAATAAAATTAAAAGTAAAGTATTTTGAATTTTTTTTGATAGATTTATCAAAAATAAAACATGCTTAAATATACATTCAAAACTAACACAAGATTATTCTAACTAAAAAATCATCAATAAATCTTAAGAAATTTAATACTAAAATTCTTTCCATCTCCAACCATACTACTATATATCACACTAAAAATAATATTTTTAATTGATGATTTTTTTTAATAGTTTTGGTAAATTTAATATTGTTTTAGTTACACATACAGCAAAATAAACTATTTTTAATTAAAATAATTTAAACATAAAATAAAGTATTAGTTTGTCAAAATATTTAAGTATAAGTAAATTTTTATTCTGTTAATATAGTATAAAACTAAACTTAACACATATATACATATATATATATATGGTAGTTATTTTAATTTTAAAATAATAATATTTTTAAGAGAAATGATCAAAATGTATTTATTTCTAGGTTAAATAAGTAAGAGAAATGAAAGCGTGTTTAGTAAGCATTATATATTTTTCTCTTTTCTATCTAAACTTCACCGACTGTTAAAACTAAATTTACATGGATTCCATATTAAATTTTATGAGTTAGACAAAAGTAACTATATATGGTTAAACAAAAAGAATAAAAGAGTGGTGGTTCAGTAGCGGCACGTTTGAGTGCTAGAAGAATATCTATGTAGGTCCAATTCCAAACTAGGTTCAAATCCCACTTTTTATATTATTTCACGCTTGTCTTCCTCATTATCTACTAGTAATACAGAGTTACATTGGTCTTAATTGACACGCATACCTAGTTCATTACACGTAGATTATCTCCCGTGGTTTATTTTATCTTTTCACTAAAAAACAGAATTTTTTAAAGATAGAAATGAATTTGTTTCAAATTGTCTACTCTATTTTTACTCCAAATGAATATAGAATACAAAATAGAAAACTTCAATTCTTTTAACAAATCTAGAGTAAAGATACAAATTTCTAAATTTAGACTAAAAAAATAAAATACCATTGGAAACAACTTTTCTCCGAATATAGAATTTGAACTAAGATTTAGAGCACTACTGAAAAGTGGACTAATACATATTTTAGTCTAAGATCTATCTCGAGTATATGATATCTAATAGCTAACAAATTTTCATCACCTTAAATACAATTTTTAATAAGTTTTTATAGTTCTTGTTATGTTACAGATCTTTTAAACATTTTACTTAAATTTGCGGAGTAACGCCGAACTTTTAAAATAATTAGGATGATATATCTTATAAATTAAATTTTATATTAGAGTTTAATCTTTCATCACTATATATAATAGTTTTAAAAGAAAATTTAATGTGGATTTTATGTTATGAATTGGATTTTATTGATCCAGTTATTTAAAAAAAAATATGTGGTATAACAAAATTTTATTGTACACCTTCCTGTGATTCGACTTTTCGGTAAAATAGTAGTTTTCTTATGAAACATATGCATAGTGTGGTATTTGTAATATTTCTTAAAATTCAACAACAACTCGACACATTTTGTATTTCTTCGAATTTGATGTTGCTCATGTCTTTTGTTTGTTTCTTAACGTATTTATCTATATTCATATAGCCCAATCACGAATGTCTTATATTTAAGTCCATTGAAATTTAAAATTAACGTAAAAATTTAAAGGATAGATCAAGCTTTTTGGTCGATCGGGCTTATTCTAAAAGCGCATGATATTCTTTCCATATGCAAATTCAGTACTTTATTTTATCATACCTCTACTTTATTCACATTTACAATATTCTACGTAAAAGGTCTCTTTCCACCAAACTTGACATGTCATTGAATTTTTAGGTTGGGTTTACAAAATAAGCTTTTTTTTTTGGATTATGAAACCTTATTAGAAATTTGTTTTAACGAAAATGAAATGCTTTCAAAGTTTGAGATTTGAGACTCTGACTGGTATTCTGTTTGAACAAGCCAATTAAAAGAAGAATATTCAGTGAAAAAGAAAACTGTTTAAAACAAATGGTTAGAAATAACATTTTTTTAAAAAAGGTTCGTAACAACATTCGTTTAGAAATTAAGGTTGCTTAATAACATTGTAGAACTGCAAGGGTATAAATAGTTCATTGCAGGCAATTATAAATTTCATAATCATTTAGTTCGAGTTATACAATTCTTGTGTTGAATTTGATTGATATTTAAATCGGCTTCACTAACTTAGATGTACTATCAATATTTTGCTGGGAACTATATGTTATGTATTTAGTTATTTATATACTGTAAAACTGCTTTTATAAATTTTACTTTTAGTATCATTATTCATCTTAAAAAACAACTACTATGCTTGCAACAAGTTGTACTTTACAGTCAGAACAAATTATTGTAAATGCCTCAAACTCACTGAAAGTCTAGGTAATATATAAGTCTAATTAATTAAAATGTTTTTGATTTGTTGATATCAAAATCCTAGTTTGAGTATTACTGTCTAATGTCTTGATTTGGACTGACTACGAACATACTTTTAACGACATTGCAACAGTAAATTGGTGTGCAAACAAAATCTAATCTAAAATACAAAATCATTCCGTATAAAATAAAGAAAGAAAGAATAAAATCGTAGAAAAAGAATATCACTCAATACCAAAGTTTACTGATTCGACCATTCTTGTTACAACTCTCACAAATATGTATCGATATTAGGAAGGAAATGATTTTGTCTTTGTTGTCAATTGGATTTACTTGAATATACTGACGAGAGAGAAAGGCTGTTTGTGACTGTATTTGGGAGAATTTATAAAATTAATAAATTGCTAATAACTTATGAGCTTTATTGGGTATAGTTAAAGAAGGAGAATTTTGGCAGTCCATGTCTTGTAAATACCATATGGTATTTATATATTAAATATTGAAAGTGATGAGAGTCAGAGGACAATAAAAAAAGTAAGGACAGAGGAATCAAAATCATGAAACTCAGGAAAGGCAGTGCCTTGAAACCAGAGAGAGAGAGAGAGAGAGAATTAGGTTTATTCCTGTAAAAGCAACCTCAAATGCAATTATCTTTCTGTCACATTTCAAAACTTATATATAAGAGTATATTATACTATAGCTAAGAACTTAAGATAAACAAAAATGAAAGAATGAACTTGTACAAAACAATGAGGTTTCTTGAATTTGGGATTTTTCTCCTCGAAAACTGTTAAATGTGAGTCTTCTTATCAGAGAAAGTTTACGATTATTCAATTCATATGAACAATATTTATAGCAGAACAACTTAATTTACACTTTTCTTGATTGGAGTATAATTAATCCTTTTAAATATGAATTTGAAATTTTTCTCTATTCAATAGATATATATTTACTACATTACTAAATAACGAAACAAAAAATATTTATAACTTTTGAACTGCAAATATTTATAGCCGAGTACAGGTGGCTCAGTGGTGTAGTCACTTTATAAATTCTCATGGCACCAGGGATCGAACTCCTATCTATAGTTGTATGTTGACAAAAAAAACTGCAAAACATACATGAAAGATTCTCAAAATGTCTATTCAATTCTTCATACCTTTCTTTTATGTTAAGAGTTTTAGTATTGAAAAAAAAGAGTTACAAGAAATAGTAAATATAGACAAAAATAATAATGGTTTTGATTGGTATAATTGCAGAGTTGTCTAATAATATAAATAAAACAAAATTACAGAATAAAAACTTGTAGAATAATATATATTGCATATTAGATTTTGGCAGAAATATGTAGTGATTGGATAATTTTTGTTGGATGACATAATATAATTTAATATTATTAATATTTATATATTAATTTTTCTAATAAGTGTTTTCGTATATTTTAAATAGTTTTTATATTTAAACAACTAATAATTTATAAAATTAAATTATATCTTTAATACTTAAAAAAATTTATAAATATTATAAAAATAATATTACATTTATTATTTTTATTTTTTATTTTAATACATTTATGATACATAAAATATCTACTAATGTTGTGAAACTTAAATGATAGATGTAATTTCATTTCTTATAATATTTCATACATTAAATTAACAACTTAAGAATAATATGTAAAATTATAACAATAATTCAGAGAAACGTAAGTGTATAATAACATAATATCAAAGCGATAATATAATAATATAAGTTGTTATTAAATTATTTTATTATTGTTTTTTATCGTTAGGCAAAAAAAACAACAAAAACTTGTTTATTTGTTTAATGACACTTTCTTTGTAAATTTTTAGACAATTTTTTTTTGTATAATTGCATTATATTACACCACTATGCACATTATGCTGATTAGTAAAATTTTGGCAAAATCGTATTACATTATATCATTAAGTGATTATGCGATTATTAACTGAAGCTAATATCAAACAAGAATTGAAAGAGAAGAGAATAGAAAATGGTAAAAAAAAACAATACATAGAATGTGATCTGGGAGCAAGGTAGAGGGCTAGGCCGAGGGGAAGATAGGTCAAAAACATTCAACTTAGAGCAAGCCGGTTGTGAGAAATTGTGAGAAAAACTAAAACCTGTGAAAAGATGAGAAATAACCAGCCGAGCTATGCTACATTCACCAACATAGACCAAAACATGAGAACTCATAATTCTCCAAGCTCCAAACAGACAGTAGAAGCCAACACACAGTTCCATTAGCCCAAGACCAAAAATAAACGTGTAGTTTAAACCAAAACCAGAGATCCTAATACTAAAATTTCTCCACAAACCGCTATAACAAACCCGGATTTGAACACTTAAGAAGCGCCAAATATAAGATGACACGGCGAACATATAGAAAACCTATAATATAGTGATTAGGAGATGTAAATAGAGAATCAACAAAGCCGCAATTCGCAAAAGAAAACTGTACAAAAATATTCTCAATAATACATAAATGATATTCTCATTTTAACCTTCACTTAAAAAAAGAAAAAATATATTTTAAATTAAACTTGAAAAGAAAATCAATTCACCAACTACTTCTTCTTCGCTCATTGCCTTAGAAAAACCTTCATTAACAATAAAAAAGCTATACTTAGGTACTTATTTCTTCGATCTTTTTCCATTTTTTCAATCATCACGATTTTTAAACTACTTTAAGATGTTATAAACTCTTTTGGTGATTGTGTATAGAGTAATTAGAGAATTTGTAGGATTTTAAAATTTATAATTGCAATTAAAGCTCGTTTCATTCCAATTTGTTTTTCGAAGTGAGTGTTTAAATGGGTACGTATAGATTGTTAAAATAGGTTGGTTTTTTTTTTTTTTTTGTTTAATCGGAGTATTACTCTGGTCTATTTTGATTATAGATCTAATAGAATAACTAGAACGAGTAAAAATATTAAACCAAAAATTACTCAATAACTAGGTGAAACTATTAGAATTAGGAACAACTGATTTTGATCAGAGGTATTGCTTTGATCTCTGTTATGATTGTAGTCTAATAAAATTGTTAGAACTAGGAAGAACTATTAAACCAAAATTATTAGAAAACTAGTCGAAACTACTAAAACTGACATAACCAAATATTTGTTGATAATTAAGAGAAACTATTATAATTGACATAATACAACTAGGCGAAACTATTGTAATTGATACAACTAATAAACTAGGAACAACTGATTCTAATAAAAGGTATTCCTTTGATCTCCATTATAATTATAGTAATTGTTAGAACTAGGAAAAAATAAAAAACCAAAACATATTAGAAAACTAGACTAAACTATTATAATTGACATAACTAAAACAATTGAGGTGAAAGAAACTATTGTATTTAATATGACTAATAAAACCAAGGATAACTTATTTTGATTATATTAAACTCTGTACCATATTTTTGATTTTTTTCAGGTGACAATGGATAGAAAACAATGCACCTTCATACATTTTGATTATGGATACTATTTAGATGAGAATGAAACATAATGAAAGTCAAGAAAAGAAATTTTTAATTTTACGATGAAGAGTTCTGTAGAGAATGTGACTTATTTTGATGTGGTTGGAAAAACTGGGAATGCAAAACTATAATTGAGTTATTTTTCACTAGTAATGAATTGTAAGATGTCATTATTTAGTTTCGATGATGATAGAATTAAAGTATTAGCCAAAAAGTTTTTTGCACGTGGATGTGGATGTTAATCATGAGTTTGAACATAATCAAAGAAATGAAGAAAAGGAAGAAGATGTTTTACAATTAGAAGAGAAGACTGTGGGAACACTGATTTGACTAATGAATAGCTAAATTTAAGTGGAAGAGCCAATATTAAAATCAACAAAGAAGATTTCCATTCGTTACAAAACATCGAGCAAGGAAAAACAAGAGTGTAGGAGGACATACTAGTACGAGAGGAACATGTTAGTGTTTCTATGTTGCTAAACATGTTTTGATTTGTTTGTAAAACTCGTGTTTTTTATGCAACTTGTTATAACATGGTGGATTATGTATTTCTGTGACTTATGTAATTTTTTTTTCGTTTTCGTACAACTAGATGCTAATACGTGAAACTATACTTTTATATTGACTTGTGTATTTTATGCATATAACTAGATAATAATCGACACCACTATGATTAATAATAGATGCACCTATAAATTATGATTAACTATTTAAACCAATTTCAAATGATTTATATACATTAGTCTGTCTTATAACATTCATACTTCATCAACAAACAAAAATAAATAAATAAATACCACCAACTCTAGGAATTCAGTATTGCAAATACATCATTCTCGAACAGACGTTTGTCTAAAATTAACAACTCATTCTCCCCTTGCCAACTGAGTTGAGCTGGTGCATTAAAGATTATGTGCAGTAGGTATCCTACAAATGCTAATGTATCAATAACTGCCGGCCGTAGTAGAGGTCTTAGGACTTGATAACCTTCCTATCTTGTGTTATCTCCTAAACAAAGTAGCACAAATCCATATAGCAGTTTGACTTCTTCACATTCACCATTCCTAGCTCTTAGTAGCATTTCCAAACCACCATCATGATTTCCATTCACAAAAAACTCTCTCATACCACATCGGTATAAAGCTTCCACATTACCGACATTGCATAACCTTCTATGGAAATTATTGAAAAGAGTATTATTTCTTGCAAAAGGATACAATGAAACATTACCAATAGATATATTCCATAGAACTTCATTCTCATTGCATAGCTCTTTAAAATTCTTTGAAACGAGCATGACACTGTAAATCTCCTTAATTCCTTCTGTTGCACATGTAGCTCTGATGTTCGTTAAAATAATGTTCGGTAAGTCTGTTATATGTGTCTTGCGAACAATATTGCTTCTTTTTACTGAATCCATCTATCCAAAAGAAAATAAATAAATATTTTTAGCTTTAGTATCAAAGTCAATAAAAAACTTGCACAAACATCAACCCTAAATCTTATCTACAAACTATTACCTTTATATAATTATGAACAAATCGGTTCCAGAAAATTTTAGAAGCTTTTGATAGATTCAAAGGTGAAGATGGAAAGTTTTTAATAGATTCAAAGGTGAAGATGGAGAGTTTTGAAGAAGTCTATATAGGAAAAATTATTTTTTACACGTTTGGCACAAGCTTCAATGTATTCAATATTTTCCTTCATATACTCATTATAATGATTAACATTATAGACTCTTCAGATTCCCTTTACTTTAAACATTATTAATCTACAATATTAAACATGACAAAATATTGACGTGTCACAATATTAATTGGTGGTTATATTTTCAACAAATAGAATACGCATAACAAACAGTGAATATTCTACTAAACAGTAATGAGCTCTATTATATTGTTAATGAACTCTACTAAACAATTAATGAACCCTACTACACGAGGAAATCAACTCCACTATACGGTAAATGAATTCTATCATACTGTAAATGAACTCTACTAAATAGTTAATGAACTCTACTATACGAGGAAATGAACTCTATCATTCTGGAGGAAATGAACTACATTACACGGTAAATGAACTCTATCATACTGTAAATGAACTTTACTAAATAGTTAATGAGCCTTACTACACGAGGAAATAAATTCCACTATACGGTAAATGAACTCTATCATACTGTAAATGAAATCTACTAAACAATTAATGAACCCAATGGTTGTTGTTAATGTTGTGAGTAATGTAAAGTGTATCCACGTCTTTCATCCATTGCTTGTTAGTAGCATAAAATGCCGGTTGAATGCCTTGGAAAAGCTCTTTAAATTCGTTGAGCCACGAGAAAGCATCCTCATATCCAACGTAATCTTTTGACTAGGTGTGACACCATAACACACAAAACATCGGGTCAAAGAAAGCAATCCAAGGACTCTTGAAGGGAGTGGGTTTTTGAAGAGATCGTTTCCAAAAAAGATTCATACCAGGCGTCATATGTTGTGATAAAAAGAGAAATATAACTCTGTCAAACTACGAAATATGACTCTATCAAACTACGAAAACTAATACTAATAAAACACGAGTTAACTCCAACATACATTTTTTACTCTACTACATTAAGCTTACCATATCGTGTAGCCACCCAAATTGTGTATAGTAGAGTTATAATTCCAATGTAGTAGAGTTGATTTTCGCGCTTTAATCAACTCGACTACACTAGCGGAGTAGAGTTTAATTGCGTGTAGATAGAATGGTAAGATAAAATGAACTCTACTATACGGTAAATGAACTCTACAATACTTGAAAATGAACTCCACTGTAAGGTAAACAAACTCTATTATACGGTAAATGAACTCTAACATAAGAGTAAATAAACTCTACTACATTTGAAATGAACTCTATCATACTGTAAATATACTCTACCTTGTTCTTAGCGAGTACTCATGCCCGAGTCTCTTTCGGTAACACGTCTTCCATACAGACTAACTCCCCCTGTGTTTTTTTAACCTTTTCAAGAGAATCCACCACGTTTATAAGACCATGTTGTGACATTCTTGGCTTTAGTTTTTCCTCATCGTAAGGTGGTTCTTCTTTTGACGGTTCTTCTGAGAGGGTCGGATGTCTCCTGACTCTTGATAACCCATTTATTCTACAAAAAATATGAAAAATGTCAACTATTTTAAACAAAACTATCAACTCTACCAATTAGACTTATTAAACCGGGTTTACCTTGTTCGGTGGGATGGTATGTTCGATGCTGGCTTGGGACACTTGGCTGTCATCGAGGTGAGAATCTGTATCTTTTGGTGCTGTTGGCTTACTTGTATTACATACAACACCTGAACATGCACTTGGTGTTTTCTCAAATGCCCATATGAAAAGTGAGTGCACAAACCCATGTAGAGTGTAAGTAGTGGCCTTTTTGTAAGTTGCACTTTTGGTCGATTTGATCAGTTTTTGAAACGCCACTCTTCCCCATGGATGCCTCTCGAATTTTTCAAAATGTGCAATAAAATTTGCAGAATTAAAAGGATCCTACTATTTACGTGACAGCCATAAACCCCTACATGCAATACCACTAGAAAGCCTACCATCTTTCTCTTCTCGAAATACCATCCTCTATATGTCCCCAACACATCTTTCAACTCTACCCATGTAGGGCCTTCACCAAGCCCTAAACCCATTTCTTCCTAAAGCTCTCCGTGACATTTGCCACATTAGAAGACTCCTCGAAGTTATCACAATTAAGCTGCATGATTTCCACGAACTCGTGTAGAGAAAACTTCGTAGGCTGAGATCCAAACAACAACCACATCTCATACTTCTTCTTAATCATTAGTTGATGCATCAACAAGTACTGTATATGCCTCCCAGTAAAGGTGTAGTTGGATTCTGCGAGCTTCAGAAAAAAGCCTAAGCAAGAGTTCTCCTTTATGTTTACGTATGCATCCTCACCAATATCCTTGATCATATTACCGATGGTTTTAAGATTGCAGTAATGGTTGATGATTCAATTCTTCATCACCGGTAGACCGTGTCTGTAAAGTTTCTCCGAGTACTTCTTCTCTGCAATATCTAAAGATGAAAACAAACGATAAACATTAAAAACCCAACTCCACTACATGAAAATAAACTCGACTATAAGAAACTCAACTCTGAAACGTGAGACTAACTTTATTACACTTCACTCTACACAAAATCCAACTCTACCACACTACAAGCCAACTCTACCACACTCCAAGCCAACTCTACCATACTACAACCTAACTCTACCAAACGTCAGGCTAACTCTACTACACGGAATCCAACTCTACCACACTACAACCTAACTCTACCACACTACAAGCCAACTCTACCGCACTATAATCTAACTATACCAAACTTCAGACTAACTCTACTACACAGAATCCAACTCTACCACACTACAACCTAACTCTACTCTACCACACTACAACCTAACTTTACCAAACGTGAGACTAACTCTACTACACTAAGCCTATCTCAACTACACTTCACCCTAACTCTACTACACTAAGCCTATCTCTACTTCACCCTTATCCTCACAACTAGTTATGAACTATATCACATTGGCTCAGACCCGAGAAGAATTCTACTTGGCAAACACAGAAGAAGAAGATGAAGAACAAAAACCCAAATGTCGCAAAATCGAGAAACCCAAATGTCACGAAATCGACAAACACAATGTCTACGTAAACAACAAACCCAAATGTCCTCGTGAAAAAGAAGAAAAAGAAGAAGAGGAGAAGAAGAAGAAAAGAAGAAACTTACCTTTGATAAAGAACATGACAATGAAGACGACGAGAAAGATGAAGATGAAGACAACGAGTAAGAAAAACAACGAAGAAGACAATGAGTAAGACGACGAACACGTTGAGTAAGACGACGAAGAAAAGAAAGAGAGGTTAACGATGACAGTTAAGTTTTTTTTTTCTTTTATGAAATTAACCAGAAAAGAAGAAATAAGAATAATAAATGTTACGTTTTTGTTTCAAAGGTGTAATCGTAATTACACCCTTTATGCTTTTTTTTTTCTTGACAAAAACTGTTTTGATAGTTACATCATAGTTTTGCTGTATTTGAGCAATTCTTTCATAAATTTAACAGTATGTTTGTCTGCTGAAAGAATTGACGAACGAATATTTCAGTTGCTTTTTTTTTTCTTTTTTTTTCTTTCTATTTTTGTACTAATACACCGAACATTTTGAATGAGAAGAGAAGGTAGTATGCTTGGAGACAATTTTCCTCCGTGTGGGCTATTTGGTCTCTCTCTTTT
>JAKUCM010001238.1:0-26138 GCA_023374145.1 Lepidium sativum | reverse complement strand
TTCAGGATGTGATCTAGAAGATTTGGCACTCGAGTTTGACATTCGACCATCACTTGGTCGAGTGGTTCTTCACACTGGAATGTTGACTTTTTCGCCAGAATTGACTTTTTGGGCTTCTTTGTGAAAAGGGCTCATTAATACCCACTTATGCAAGCCCAATAATGTTTTAGTCTTTTTCCATTTTTTCTTTTCAGCGAATTTTCCATTTCTCTTTCTAGGGAATTTTCCTTTCTTCTCTTTAAGCAATTTTCTTTTTTTTACTTTCTAAGTAATTTTCTTTTTTTCTTTAAGACTTAAGAACTTTTTTGATATATAAATTGTAGTAGAATTTCCACTTTTAATATATTATATTTTCCAGCAATTTTCGATCCTCTAAAAATCAATAGCGAATTCTCTTCTTTACGTTTATGCAATTGATTTTTGATTCTGAATTTATGCTTTATTTCATGAATTCTGAGTATGTTAAATTAGGGTTCTTTAGGAGAGGGTGAGATTAGGGGAAAACTTAGGGATTTTCAGATTTGTTTATGTTTTATTAAGGTCTTAGATATCTTTAATTTTAAGTGTCTTTTATGCTTATTTCTTTCTGATCAATTGAAATCTGATTACTTGGCGAATCCCCCCGAGAAGCGTTTGGGGAATCGCTTGAACATGCTTAGGTTAAGATAGCATCACCGGGCTCAAGATATTGATTGTTTAGGGTGTTATTAGGCTTTGTAAGGTCCATACTTAATGCCTCTTGAACTTCTAATCGTTGACGAGAGTCAAGTCGGGTTGTTGTTCAGGAGAGGTCCCATTGGATGAGAATGAATGTGATTACTTTGTGATTCCTTGCTTAGAGGTCATCTAAATAGGTTGATAAACAAGTCTCGAACCCCTAGGAATACCCTAATCATTGATCCTTAACCTCGAGAACCCCTTTTTCTCCATTGAATTTTCGTGAACTTTAATATTCTGTTTTTTAGATTAAAACTCTGTTTTAAATTACTCTGTTTTGCATTTTACTCTGTTTTATTACTGCTCTGTTTTTATGTTATGTTTTTGCACTTTGTTTTAAGCATTTCATTCGCACCTAGATTAGATCATTGCTCACTAAAATCGAATATGGCTTAGATTAGGACAAGTAGATTGCATCCCGATTGCTAGTTACTCATCCAGTGGATTGACACCATACTGTATTGCAACTGATTACACAACAGTAGGTTATTTGAGAAACACACAAAAATCCTGTTATCAATTTGGTATGAGAGCATACTTCCAAGTTAGTTAATCTTTTCATTTTCTATCTAGTCATCTTCTATCTTTTCATCTTCTACCTTTTCAACTTCTATATTTTCATCTTCTATTTCTTCATCTTCTATCTTTTCATCTTCTATCTTTTCATCTTTTATCTTTTCATTTTCTATCTTTCCAACTTTTTTATCTTTTCATATTTTCTTTTTAATTAATTAAGGAAAAAAAAGAAAAAAAGCAAGAAAAAAAGAAAAAAAGAGAAAAAAAAATCAAGAAAAAAAGAAGAAAAAAACTCTTCATCTTCTATTATTTATAAAAAAAAAATCTTGTTCGTTGTTTGTTTGTGTACCAAGATCTATCTAATACTTTGAGTTGTGTGATACTTAGTAGGTCATTGACCCTTGGGGAAAACAAATCAAAGAGTGTTTGATTAGTTTTATAAGAACATTTTGAGATTTAAAAAGAGAGGAAAAAGGCGTAAGGTTGTGAGAATATTTGAGAGAAAAACCAATAATTTGAGAGAAACACTTGTGTGTCAAACACTTGAGAGATTGTGAGACATTTTTCTATTAACAAATCTTTTTTACAGGTTCTAAGTATGTCAAACGACAATAACGACAATCCGGAGGGTGATCAAATACAAGGAATTCCAAATCTCCAAATTCAAGCTTTGATGGGAGAGATGACCCGTTTGTTGAGAGTTGAGATGGAAGCCGTCAATGAAAGTTTGAATCAAGTTCAAAATGAGATAGCACTTACAACCTCGGCTGCCTAACGTACAAGGAGATCCACCACCGGCGGAAGTACAAAGAGGCGGTGTTGACTACTATGGTCGAGATGGACACTCATCTACCTCGAGTCGAAGGAGACCTAGACGAGCTAGGGAAGAAAGAGGTCGGGCTGAAGATAATTTAGGGGGACTTAAGCTGAAAATTCCATCATTTCAAGGAAAAAACGATCCAGATGCCTATCTCGAATGGGAGAAAAAGATTGAACTCGTTTTTGATTGTCAATTATGAGCTTAACAAGGTACGATTTGCAGCCACTGAATTTTATGATTATGCTATTAAAATTGGTGGGATCAAGTGGTGACAAGCAGGAGAAGAAATAGAGAAAGACTCATTGAGACTTAGGAAGACATGAAAACCTTGATGATACGATGGTTCGTTCCTAGTCACTATCACCGAGAGTTACATCAAAAACTTAGGAGATCGATGCAAGGCAACCGAAGTGTGGAGGAATATTTTCAAGAGATGGAAATAGTTATGATGAGAGACGATATAGACGAAGATCGTGAGACTACCATGGCCAAATTTTTTAGTGGTTTAAATCGTGAGATCCAAGACCGAGTAGAGATGCAACATTATGTGGAATTGGAAGATATGTTGCATAAGGCTATCTTGGTGGAGCAGCAACTCAAGACGAAGGGTAGCACATGTCAAACTTATGGCATGATTTCTAGTACTCAACGTCCTAGCTACTCACACGAAGACAAAAGTGTTCCAAAGCCAAAGTTTGAATCCAAGCCGAATACTAGCCGACAAGAGGTCAAAGGTAAAGTTGAACCCTCTTCTACAAGAAATCGTGATGTGCAATGTTTTAAGTGTCATAGCAGGAGACATTATGCAAATGAATGCTCAAACAAGAGGGCCATAATACGAAGAGTCAATGGAGAGTACGAAACCGAGGAAGAAGTGGTTTCAGATTCTATGTCATCTCAAGATGAGCTGGAGTTACATGCAACCAAAGGTGATCTTTTGGTAGCTAGAAGGTCTTTGAGTGTGCAAGGTAAACTAGATGAGAACGTGCAGCGTGAGAATCTATTACACACGCGATGTCTTGTTCATGATAAGGTGTGTAGTCTTATAATTGATGGAGGGAGCTGTACGAATGTGGCGAGTACTACACTTGTGGAGAAACTGGGATTGACTACTCGAAAACATCTCAAGCCGTATAAGCTTCAATGGTTAAGTGAGTTTGGAGAACTCAAAGTGTCAAAGCAAGTTGTGGTTCCATATAGCATTGGGAAGTATAAGGATGAAGTGATTTGTGATATTGTGTCAATGGAGGCTGGGCATATTCTTCTTGGGAGACCGTGGCAGTTTGATTGGAAAGTTGTTCATGATGGTTTCACCAACAAGCATTCATTTGGTTATAAGGGGAAAACGGTTACGCTTGTTCCTATGACTCCTAATTAGATCTACCAAGATTATTTGCTTCTAAAGCAACGTGAGGAGAGAACTATGAGTGACTCAAACACAGAACACCAAAAAGAGAGTGAGATTGAGAGAGAAACACAAAAAAATAGTGAGCTTAAGAGTGAAACACACAAAGAGAGAAAAAAGAGAAAACACCAAAATTTCTTTGTGAGGTCAAGTGAGATAAAGAGAGCTTTGGTTTCACATTAGCCTATATTTATACTTATGTACAAAGAGGTCTTTATGAGTTCTACTAACCTTGACCCTGGTTTGCCTAGTGGTGTTTCTTCTTTGTTGCGGGATTTTGGAAATGTATTTTCGGATGAGAACCCTAGTGGTTTACCTCCAATCCGAGGGATTGAGCATCAAATTGACTTTGTACCCGAAGCATCCATTCCAAACCGTCCAGCCTATAGAACCAATTCGGTAGAGACAAAGGAGTTGCAAAGGCAAGTGAGTGAGCTGATGGAGAAAAGATATATCTGTGAGAGCATGAGTCCATGTGTCGTGCCCGTTTTACTAGTTCCTAAGAAGGATGGAACTTGGCGCATGTGTGTTGATTGTAGATCCATCAATAATATCATGGTAAAGTATAGACACCCAATTCCTCGCTTAGATTATATGTTAGATGAGCTGCATGGTTCTTGTGTCTTTTCTAAAATTGATCTTAAGAGTGGATATCACCAAATTCGAATGAAAGAGGGTGATGAATGGAAAACAGTTTTTAAAACAAAACATGGTCTTTATGAGTGGTTAGTCATGCCTTTTGGATTAACTAATGCACCCAGCACGTTAATGAGGTTAATGAACCATGTTTTGAGACATTTTATTGGTTTGTTTGTAGTTGTCTACTTTGATGATATTCTGGTTTTTAGCAAAAGTTTGGAAGAGCACAATGAGCATTTGAAATCGGTTTTAGTTGTACTAAGAAAAGAAAAGCTATATCCTAACTTGAAAAAGTGTACTTTTTGTTCGAATAACCTTGTGTTTCTAGGCTTTGTTGTAAGTGCACATGGCACTCAAGTAGACGAGGAGAAAGTGAAAGCAATCCGAGAATGGCCAAGTCCTAAAACCGTAGGAGAAGTTCGAAGTTTTCATGGCCTTGCTGGATTCTATAGATGGTTTGTTCGTGATTTTAGCACTATTGCTGCCCCACTTACTGAAGTGATCAAGAAAGATGTTGGATTCAAATGGGGAGAAGCTCAAGAGAATGCGTTCAAACAACTTAAGGAGAAACTCACCAATGCACCACTTTTATCTTTGCCTAACTTTCTTAAAACATTTGAGATTGAATGTGATGCATCAGGTGTAGGCATTGGAGATGTGCTTATGCAAGAGAAGAAGCCAATAGCTTACTTTAGTGAGAAGCTTGGAGGAGCAACTCTAAACTATCCAACTTATGACAAGGAGTTGTATGCTTTGGTTAGAGCTTTGCAAACATGGCAGCACTATCTTTCGCCAAAGAAGTTTGTGATTCATACGGATCATGAGTCTTTGAAATACTTGAAGGGTCAACAGAAACTAAATAAACAACATGCTCGTTGGATGGAGTTTATAGAAACGTTTCCTTATGTCATACGATATAAGCAACCTCAAGGTATGTATCTCCCATTGCCTATTCCGAGTGAACCATGGACTGATATCTCAATGGACTTTGTCCTTGGGTTGCCTAGAAGTAAGAGAGGTATGGATTCTATCTTTGTGGTAGTAGACCGATTTTCTAAGATGGCACATTTCATTCCTTGTCACAAATCTGATGATGCTACATTTGTTGCTGATTTGTTTTTTAAGGAAGTTGTGCGTTTACATGGCATGCCTAGGACGATTGTTTCAGATCGAGACGCTAAGTTTCTTGGTTATTTTTGGAAAACTTTATGGGCTAAGTTAGGGACAAAGCTATTGTTTTCTACTACTTGTCATCCACAAACTGAAGTAGTCAATAGGACTTTATCCACTTTGTTGCGTGCTATAATTAGAAAGGATATCAGAACTTGGGAAGATTGCTTGCCTCATGTTGAGTTTGCTTATAATCATTCCATCCACTCGGCTACTAACTTTTCACGTTTTCAGATTGTGTATGGTTTTAGTCCCTTAACTCCATTGGATTTATCACCTTTACCTTTCAATGAGCTTGTGAACTTAGACGGGAAAAAGAAAGCTGAGATGGTCAAGAAGCTTCATAAAAAAACGAGGCTTAACATTGAGCAAAAGAGTAAGCAATATCAAAAGCAAGCCAACAAAGGAAGGTGTGAGAAGAGCTTTACACTCGGAGACTTAGTTTGGGTTCACATAGGAAAGGAACGATTTCCAGCTCAAAGGAAGTCTAAGCTAATGCCAAGGGCCATTGGGCCATTTCGAGTCTTAGAAAAGATCAATGAAAACGCCTACAAGATAGACTTGCCAAGTGAGTACAAAATCAGTTATAGCTTTAACATTTCTCACTTGATTCCTTTTGATGCAGATGAACCTGATTTGAGGTCAAATCATTTTCAAGAGGAAGGGGATGATTTGATCATGGAAAACAGAAAGGAAGCTAAGGAGAACTTGGAGCTAAGCAATGAAGATCACGAGAAAGCTTTGGAGATTCCAGTCGGTCTAATTATAAGATCACGGGCTAAACAAATCAAGAAGAGCATTTGTGGATTTATTCAAGGCCTTTTGGACAAAGAACAACATAAGGAATCCATTGGACTTTATATTTGCCAAGTCCAAACCACTTTGAGCCTTCTACAAGTCCAAAAGAAGTCCTAAATCAAGTCTTAAAGTTCAGCCCATGAATAGTGACGAATTTGGAAGACTAAAAGATATTTTGGAGGCCAAAAGTTCAAGAGTGCTTCTCATTCAAGTCATAGTAAATTGTGACATTTACTTGTCATTTAATTAGTAGTTTTTACTCTTTGTATTTAAGACATTCAATAAGTTTAGAGGAATCTAGAGAGTTCTTTCTCTTCTTTATAAACTCATGTAATTCTCATTTGTGAGGATCCAACTTCTTATCAATAAATTTGAGAGTGATTCTCTTTTTGTTCTTTGTGAACTTTTCGATCTTTCTTGGTGTGTCATATCCAAGGGATCAAACTGGTTTATCAAGTGATTTTCATCACACTTGTGTGGCCATTCCTAGCCATTTGTGTGAAGGGGCGAGTCGAAATAGCAAAAATCTTTGGTTTAATATACTAAAGGTGGGGGCTACTCGAGTCAACATTATGTGGTTCCACCACCTTGCTTAATTGAAGGCGAGTTGAAACAACAACAATCTTAGGTTTGATATACCTAAGGTGGGGGTTACTCAAATTCTTTGAAGATTAAGGACTATCCTTACAACTTGGAGTGATGATCCCTTTGGGATTCCGCGTCACTGACCCATATAAAACGGATGTTTGCAATTACTGTAACGAGTAAGGGCATTGGAAAAGAAACTGCAAGAAATATTTGGAAGATTACAAGAAGATGAAGAAGCAGTATGACACTCCTTCAGGTATTTTTGTTATCGAAGTAAATGTTGCTTCAACAAGTTCTATTTCATGGGTACTTGATACCGGCTGTGGTGCTTATTTTTGTACCAATATGCATGGCCTAAGCAACAGTAGAAGCTTGGAGAAGGGGCAAGTGGACTTACGTGTAGAAAATGGAGCAAGAGTTGCTGCATTAGCCGTAGGAACATATAATTTGTCTCTTCCATCTGGTTTAGTTTTGGTTTTAGAAAATTGCTACTATGTATCTTCTATAAGCAGAAACATTGTTTCTGTTTCGGTCTTGGAATCAGGATCTATCGAGATAGACCTAAAAGGCTGATCGGATTGTGTCAAGACACTTAGATAGATAAGGTCTTGAGCAGATTCAGTATGCATGATTCCAAGAAGGGCTTCTTACCAATGTCTCATAGCATGGTTCTAAGCAAGACGGGGTGTCCCAAGACACCTGCTGAGTGAGAACGCATGAGTAGGATTCTCTATGCTTCTGCAATAGGATCCATCATGTACGCTATGATTTGTACTCGTCCAGATGTTGCTTGTGCATTAAGTATGACAAACAGGTACCAATCAAATCCAGGTGAGACTCACTGGACTAGCGTCAAGAACATCCTGAAATATTTGAGGAATCCTAAGGATATGTCTCTTGGTGTATGGAGGAAGTGAGGAGTTGGTTATTAGTGGATTCACAGATGCAAGCTTTCAGACGGATAAGGATGATTCCTGGTCTCAGTCCGGTTACGTCTTCTGTTTGAATGGCGGTGCAGTTAATTGGAAGAGTTCCAAGCAAAACACCGTAGCTGACTCCACTACTGAAGCTGAATACATCGCTGCTTCTGAAGCTGTGAAGGAAACTGTTTGGATAAAGAAGTTCATCTCTAAACTTGATGTGATTCCGAGTATTGCTGAGCCGGTGGCGCTGTATTGTGATAACAATGGAGCCATTGCACATGCAAAGGAGCCCAGATCGAACCAGAGATCCAAGCATATAGAGAGGAGATATCATCTGATTAGAGATATCATTGAAAGAGGAGACGTGAAGATCAGCCGAGCTTCAAGCAAAGAAAACGTCGCTGATCCTTTGACGAAAGTACTTTCACGGACTAAGCATGAGTATCATGCCAATGACATATGCCCTAGGTATCTTAAGATGTAATCTTAGTTCCAGCGGGAGTTATAATAGTTTTATGTTATGATGTAAACATACTTTGATTATGTTTTAATGAAATTATTTCATTTCTATTTAATACTTGTATTAAATATTTATCCCGAAATAATCATGACATTCTTATAGGTCATCAAGTTGAGGACTTGGTCATGAAACCCTATAGGCGTAAAATGCATAAAATATGTCATTCCTTAGTCAATGGTTATCAAAGTGGGATGCTAATAACGAAATAGACTAGTATATGAGGTGACTGATGACTAAGTTTCATGGAGTCATTGATAATAAGTATCAAGTCAATCACATAGATGTGTGTCAAATGAACATAGCATCGGAAATGACCCGCTATGAGAACTCAGTGAGATCGTATAATGAGTGTCATAAGAGATTATCATACGAGTATAGAGCAGTCCTTAGACCTGAGTTCATGCTATTTTCTTTCACATGAATTGGTATGTTTTGAAAATTTCAAACGTCAACCGTAACTGGTGGTTATAAAGGAATTTGTCGGGCATATCATGAAGGAACAGAGGATGGAACAAGATGGATTTTGTCCCTCCTATATACGGGAGAAATATATCTTTGGGCCCTTCGAAAGATTTGATACTTTAAAATGCATGGTCGTGCTCAAACAAGGTGATAGGCGCTTGTTTGCTCTATCAGTACAAATTCAAGTTTGATGAACATTGATCTGGCTCATTAAAATAAGGATGCCACGAACTCTTGCCTTAGAGCAGATAGAGATATGGAAATAGAGGGATTTTGGGAATATATTATTCCAGTACAAGTAGGAGATTGTTGGGAATGTTCTACAATCATTTGTACTTGTGTTGTCGGTTCTAACATCGAGATTAGACAAAGTCATATGGTACTAGGGGTTGTAATGACTTGCTAGAGTCCACTTATAATCT
Organism: Lepidium sativum; assembly: GCA_023374145.1. Lineage (NCBI taxonomy): Eukaryota > Viridiplantae > Streptophyta > Magnoliopsida > Brassicales > Brassicaceae > Lepidium > Lepidium sativum. The sequence continues at coordinate 17,158 of JAKUCM010001238.1, read as the reverse complement.
GTGAGTTAAGATACTCACTCCTAGTACTATATGATCCTATTGGGTCACACACCTAAGCAAATGGAGGCAATTCAATAGGGAATGATCATTATAGGAATTATTCATGACTTGAGCATAATAATACATGGTTTCGGATGAGAACATGTGTTTTGGGTGACGCCTAAATTAATCGTAATTAACGTAGAAATTAATTAGGTGTTTCGAGCTGGGCCTAAATTAATTCTAATTCAACTAGGAATTAATTAGGTGTTTTGGACTGGGCCTAAATTAATCCTAGTTCAACTAGGAATTAATTAGGTTAACTTAAACTCCCTATATATATATGATATATGACACGTTTTTGATGAAAAAAGGAAACCCTAGCCGCTGATTGCACAAGTCGAAATCCTAAGAGAATTGCACACAAAGTTCTAGCAAAGTTCTCTCCTACTTGCGTGTGTGTAGACTATCAATAGAGGTGCTACACTTGGAGCACTTGCTGATCTCATACATGATCTTATATCTGCTGCACTAACCAAATTTCAGGTATAATCGAGTTCTCTATTTATCAGATTGAATTAAGTTAATACAAGACCTTGAGATTAGGGTTTTGCTAGATTAGTCAATTGACAATTGTCGAATTGCTTAAAGACCTAACAATCATCCCATACTGGAAACATCTCATCCTCTGCATGGATGAAGTTTTTTACTAGCATCTACAATAAAATAAGAAAAGATCAGTAAATCAGAACCTTTTTTCCATTCAATTATTAACATCATCTAAAATAACAGAAAACTAAAGAAAATATCAGAACCTCCTTCAACATGTTCTCATTGAGATTTTGGTGAAGTTTAGCCCTTTAGAAGCTAGCATCGGTGGGGATATTCCACCTCCCAAAGGTTCACCATACTTGACTCCAAAGTTAGGAAGAAAAACATGCAGCCATATTTGAAGAATTTGGACAAACCCTTCAAAGGTATTTGCTGTCAACAAGCTATTTGACTTCACATGCTCCATCAGATTTTTGAGACACACCCTTCCCTATTCATTACCTTACTAGACAAACGGAACGAGATTTCTTTTGGTGACATAACTCCTTCGATGTACCATGCATAGATACACATATAACCTAACCTCATTCGGTTTTTCCGAGACCATGTATCGCACGACTCACATATAGCAAACAAATCTTGTGTAGTTGGTCCACCTCTCAAAGGAACTCCAAGAAGACCCTAAAACTATTTCATCTCATCACTCTCTCCAGTCTCCAGAGGCCCATCAACATCTTTTACATAACTACAATCCATATCAATGAGATCTAAACTTATTCAAAAAGAATTTCATTGTGTTGTTCGATTATAAAGTGCGATGAGTCAAGTGTTAAAAAACAAATATTAATATTATATAAATATTTACAACTTAAGTAATTTAATTAACTTACAAATGACTTAACTTGATTATGTAAAGTACTTAAATTCTTGAATCAAATACAAACCAAGTTTCAAGTATGAACCGAGTAAATATATCTAGTTCTCATATTTTATCGCAAAATATTATAGAATTTTTTTGGTGGATTTTATGGCTGTAAATCAAAGATCATACTCAGTGAACTATTACAATAAACTAAAAGAAAATATATATATATATATATATTTTAAAAGGATAAAGATCGGTTTATTCAAAAATTTCTGGAAATTTTTTAAAATCTGAAAAATACGAAAACATATATAATTATAATTTTTTAATTCAAAATAAAATATTTAAAAATTATTTAAATCCTAAAGTTATATAAAATTTTATTAACATATTAAAGATTTTAAAATGATATTTTAAATAAAAATTAGTATATTTGTGTATTTATAAATGAATGAGTGACAAAAAGTTAATTTTTTTTAAATTTAATAATATTATATTAGTATTTTAATGAAAAACTTAGTGAATTTGTGAGTAATGAGTGTAGGATTCTTAAATTAAATTCCATGGAAAATAATAATATGATTATTTATCAGACTATTTTCATTAGGATTTCTGAATAAATTTATGACTAATAAAATAATAAAAAGTGTATAGTAATAAAAGTAGGTAAATCTATAATCATAAGCCATAGTAATTTTGGAGTCTTCTACCAAGCTGGCACGCCAGCATAGTTTTGAAATGATTCACTATGTAATTGCCGCATCAGCACATCAGCACATAGTCAATCCGAAGCTCAAATTTTCTCAAACCTCTTATGTGGCACTCAGGTTACTTTGGCTTATGAGTCTATTCAGTATTTGAATAACATAATATTCACTTGTGGCTTCAAACAATCTGTTTGGAATGTTGAAATTTCTAGTATAATACACTTGATTTTGCCTTTAAGTGCCAAGGAAAATCCAGGTAGCATGAATGAGTGCAATAGCCTTGAAGGAACCACATCCGCAAGGTGCTTAACTCTAAATCAAAGAGAGCAACAACCACACTTTGTTCAAGAACCACTTCTTATGCCACTTCCTTGTGAGAACTCAAAAGAGCACTGTAAGAAATTTAGTTTGGATGGGAATGAACCTAACTTGTTTGTGATTGTTTCTGCTAGAGAAGAAAAACGTTTTGGACTAGAAAATGTGAAGAAATTTCGTGTTTCAAGTTCCGTTTTTGACAAAATTATTCCATCTTTTAAACCACTCACACCTGAAGGTTTTTCTTTGCATCTAGGGATTATGGTTCATGATTTGCATGGCTTTAGTTCTGCTATAAGAGTTTCTTTGTGCAGTCATTTGTTTGACATTTTCATAGGTAAGACTAAATATGCATTGTTTAGAACTTGGGCCGAATTGGATAACTTGCTTATGAACTTGTTGACTGAACCTTGTGAAGTGAAAAATCATGAGCTTATACTTAGCCATTCGAAAACGCCATTAGATGCTTTAGGCAATGGAAACATAGTGAATCATCTTAGGAAATTGTTCACCTCTTCCAAACGCACATTTGATGTTGTCTCCCTAGTGTTTGTAAAGGAAAGACAGGTTAAGGGTTCAAGGGCAAAGAGAATTCTAGTTTGGAGAAATCAAGTTGATTATGGACCAAGGCGACAACTGAGCTATCATTTTAAGATCTGGAACTGGAAGTACCTAAGGAAAGAAATCCAAAATAGGGGTTCCAGAACTGTGTTAAAACGCACAAGAAGAGAGGATGACCAACGATTCAAGCCACCTGACTTGGATGAACATAAGCACGAGGACCTTAGTTCCTTCTTTCTAATAAAAGAAGAACCACCAGACGCAACACATAATCAGAATGCGAGCTTGTGCTGTTTCGGAGATAATTCGGATTTGAGGTCAAATCCTTTTCAAGTGGGAGGGGATGATGCGATCATGGACAGCTCAACTCCCCAACATGGAAAATACAACAAGGGAGAATCGGATAAGCATGAAGATGAAACTGAATTGGAAGTAGTAATACCAAGTGGACCAATGACTAGAGTTAGAAGGAAGTTGCTAAACCAAGTTATTGAAGGAATGCTCACCAAGATGCACACAGCCGAATCTCCGGAGCAGCATACCTTGATGCTTACACTGAGTACTCAAGAAGGTTAGCTAATGGGCGTGTGAACAATTCAACACTCTTTTTCCCTTAAGTGTGTTTTATCCCAATGGGTTTTAACACTAAGGTTTTTAATGAGGCTGAAAGGTTTACACATTCCTTAGGCTCATTAGGCTAATAACTTAAGCCCATGATTTTACCCTAAAAGATACCCTAATTTTCGTGGCTTCTTTTCTATTTATACCTAAGTTTGCTCTGTAAAACTCATTCAATCATCATTCTAAATAGACAAACTTTTTTGAGGGTTTAATCTCTTGAATTCTTCTAAGGTGTGTTATATCCTTAGTTACTGATCACTAGTGTGTAGTATCTAGAGATCTAAGAGTTCTTTTGAGTGTGTAATATCTCATCAAACTCGACATCTATCTGTTCCATTCGTCATCATTCACGTTATACACCAGATCCTCCCCTTATCACAGAATCGATCAAACCTTCGTCAAGCTCAGATCCTAGGAGATTCGAGTCACCACAAGTAATGCTGCCACGTTTGCAATGCTCTGACTAAGGCATACAGCTCCTTGTCATAAGTGGGATAGTTGAAAGTAGATCCTCCAAGTTTTTCACTGAAAAATGCAATGGGCTTCCTATCTTGCATTAACACGGCTCCAATCCCTATTCCTGAGGCATCACACTCAATCTCAAAAGTTTTTAGAAAGTCAGGTAATATTAACAAAGGTGCATGAGTGAGTTTATCCTTTAAGCTCTGGAAGGCGTTTTCTTGTGAAGGTCCCCACTTGAAGCCAACGTCCTTTTTGATAACTTCAGTAAGAGGGGCGGGAATAATGCTAAAATCCTTAACAAATCTTCTATAGAACCCAGCCAACCCGTGGAAACTCCTTACCTCACCCACAGATTTCGGAGTTGGCCAATCCTTGATGGCTTTCACCTTTTCCTCATCCACTTGTACTCCATTTGCTCCTACAATAAAACCCACACCACATTATCTGTTCCAAAAGTGCATTTCTTCAAGTTAGCATGCAGCTTTTCTTTCCTTAACACTTCTAAAACAGACTTAATGTGACTAGCATGTTCTATCAGATTCTTGCTATAAATGAGTATGTCATCAAAATAAACTACTATGAATACTCCTATAAAGGCCCTAAGAACATGATTCATTAATTTCATAAAAGTACTAGGAGCATTAGTTAGACCAAATGGCATAACCAGCCATTCATGTAACCCATGTTTTGTCTTGAAAGCTGTTTCCACTCGTCTCCTTCTTTCATTCTGATTTGATGGTATCCACTTTTAAGATCGATTTTGGAGAAGATAACAGACCCATGAAGCTCATCCAGTATATCATTCAACCTAGGAATGGGGTGCCTGTACTTAACAGTTATATTGTTAATAGCCCTACAGTTTATGCACATCCTCCATGTACCATCCTTTTTAGGTACCAACAGAACAGGTACATCACACAGACTCATGCTTTCCCTTATATGACCCTTCTTCATCAATTTGTCTTTGTAGTTCTTTAGTCTCAACAAGATTGGTTTTATAAGCTGCTCTATTGGGTAAAGTAGCTCCAGGAAAAAAGTTTATTTGATGTTCTATGCCTCGGATGGGAGGCAATCCAATTGGATTATCTTCTGGGAACACATCACTAAAATCCTGCAATAGAGATTCAAGTTCACTTGGAAAATCTCGTGGAGGATTAGTTATATTAGTCAAAGTTTCCTTGTAAACAAACATAAGCATATGGCGTTTAGCATAACAAGCCTTTTTGACGTCGCTAGATTTGAGAAAGTAATTAGATGGTTTTAAGACCTGTGTGGGTGTACTTTCTCTCTGCTTGAGCTGAAGTTGGTCCTTGTACACTTCTCGTGGCGGCATAGGAAGTAGAGTGATTTTCTTTCCATTAAGCTCAATGGTATGTTTGTTGGTATAGCCATCATGGATAACTCTTCTATCTGATTGCCAAGGTCTGCCTAACAAAATGTGACCAACCTCCATTGGTAGTACATCACAGAGAATGTCGTCCTCATACTTCCCAATACTCAGAGAAATAATCACTTGATCTTCAACTTGCATTTCTCCACTTGCATTGCAGCTTATATGGTTTTGGATGCTTTGTAGTCTTCAAGCCAAGTTTTCGTACCATAGTAGTACTAGCAACATTGGTACAGCTTCATCCATCAATTATTAGGCTGCAAATTTTATCTTGCACAACACATCAGGTATGAAACAAGTTTTCCCTCTATTCTTGCTCAATTTCTCTGTGTTGAACACTTAGAGCTCTTCTTGCCACTAGTAGTTCTCCAACTGGTGGAGCCTCTTCAAACTCAGCAGAGGAAGGAGGATCCTCTTGAGTTTCTTCTGATTCCAATTCTCCATTATCAAGCAGTACCATAACCTTCTTGTTGATGCACTCATAGGCGTAATGCCCTCTACCTTGGCACTTGTAGCATTGAACATCCCTAGACCTTGTTGCGTTGACAATTGCCTTGCCTTTATCTCTAGCAAAAGTGGGATTGAATTTACCTTCTGTCTTTGAAACCGGACTGGATTGATTATGTTTATCAAAGGAAGGTTTGATGTCTCGTGTATAGCTTGGTTTGGAGACACCCGTACCATAATTAGTCTTGCTGGAAGTCTTTCTCTTGAGTTGTTGTTTAATAAGGACAGCTTTGTGCATAGCTTCTTCAAGATTATCAAAACGTTGCAGCTCAAGTTGATCTTGAATATCTCTGTTAAGTCCTCCAATAAACCTTGATATAGCAGCCTCACTTCCTTCTATCACGTTTGCCTTGATCAGAAGTGTTTCTAATTCCTGAAAATACTCCTCAACCTTTCTAGACCCTTGTACAAGCTTTCTTAGCCTCTGATAAAGTTCTCTTTGGTGATGGCTTGGGACAAACCTCCTGCGCATTATAACTTTCATTTCCTCCCATGTGCTGATTGGCAGTTCACCAGTTCTTCTTCTCATAGTAACCAATTGATCCCACCAACTCAAGGCGTAATCAAAGAACTCAGTTGCAGCAACCTTAACTCTTTCAGCCTCTGTGAAGTTATGGTAGTTAAACACCAATTCATTCTTTGTTTCCCACTCAAGGTACGCATCTTGATCAGATGTCCCATGAAAAGATGGAATCCGTAGTTTAATCCCCTCAAGATTGTTCCTTGGAACTCTATTCCTTATATGGCCTCTGCGGCTTTGATGGGAAGCATGACTTCTGTTCTCATAATAATCGCCAGCCTCAAACGCTCTAAATTGTTGTTGTTGTGGCACATTAGCAATAGGCTCTGTGTCTCTATGCCTCCTATTTCGTGATTGATCTGTTTCATGCTCTGAAGCGGTTTTGATTTCTTTTCTCAATGCATCAAACTGATTTTGGAAAGCTCCAGCTTGATCATTGAGCTTTTTATCCATAAGCTTCTCCATCTGTTTTGTTATTGCTTCAAACAACAACCTGTTCTGATTCGAAATCTCTTCTTCCTGATCAGACATGGTTCCTGAAACAGTTTTAAGAACAAATCACTAGCTTCTGAACTTATCAAAACAGAATTGATATGAAACACAAGTACAACAAACAAACGAAATCTAGTATAGTTTTAGGGTAATTCAAGCACTCAACATACTCAGATGATATCCTATAGATTTTGACTCAAGTTTAGTAAAAACTATCAGATTTCACTTGCTAAAACATTAAATCAGATACCCAAACAGAAATCAAACACAACAAATCAATTATGCAGTAACAAATGATGTTGATGCGATTTGAAAGATGAAAAGCCAGAAATTAAACTCCCTTGTCACGTGATGCTCAAGCCCTCAAAGTGCTCTGATACCATATGATATGAACCTCCCTTGAAGATCGAAGCTTTGAGAGTGGAGCTCACAGATTCCAACCCAACAGTTAATCGATTTGGAGTTTCTTGGAGAGGCAGCAAACCACAGAGTTGATAGACTCAAAAAGGGTCGTGGTTCCTTTGTGGTTTAGATAGCTGATTCAAGGATTCACACCTAGAATCAGATAGGACCTTTGCGAATCACTCAGCAAAAGGTTTTTTTTTTGTTTCAGAATCACTCTAAAACGACTTGTATTCTAAATCACTTAGAAAGAAAGGTGGCTATTGCTCTTAATCACGTCTAGGGTTTACAAGCATCAGTTTTGAGTCTTAAATAGGTAGAGAAAACGAAATAACTAGGCCTAAGACATTTGGCCCAACAAAAAAATAGAAAACAGTCTAATAATTGGAAATATTCTCATTCTACCTTAGGTCTTTTTGACCAACGAATAAATGGAAATATTCTCATATTCTGTCTTGGATCTTCATGACCAACGAGTTGAGCAATGATGTAGTGACCCAATTGCCTGATTAAAAACCAAACTTGGAAAACCCAGTGGGACAAAACCAAGTATTGGGGAAAAGAGTACAATTGGAGCACTAACCCAATTGTTGATCATTAGCTTGGATGCATATGATAGTTGGGTGTATCGCATCCACACTTTAGTCACTGGAACGGTTCCAAGAATGACTTATGAATAGAGAAATAGCTTCAGCAAGCTTCTTAGTCCTAGCTCTAGTCATTGGCCCTTGTTGAATCTCCATAGCATCCGTTGGTTCAAACTTCTCCCCCATAGTCCCTTGAGTGTTGCTCTTAACATTCTCATCAAACAACCTCTAAGCCGATTGTCGGTTTTCCTGATCTATGTGTATATTGTCCTTTCCAAGCGGTGGGGCAATTTTTCCACTCATAATGCATACAATCGATGCTACCTATCATAACAGGAAATCCAAAAATTTTTCCAATATCAAGTAGTCGTTAAATATATTCGGGTGTGGGTCGTCGTAAGTACTCATCTCCGAATAAATATATGATTCCGTCAACAAAATGTTTAAAGCATGAAATCACAGGGCTTTCACCAACTCGGAGATACTCACTGCTAGTAATATATGATCCTATTGGGTCACACACCTAAGCAAATGAAGACAATTCAATAGGGAATGATCATTATAGGAATGATTCATGACTTGAGCATAATAATACATGGTTTCGGATGAGAACATGTGTTTTGGGCCAGGCCTAAATTAATCCTAATTCAACTAGGAATTAATTAGGTGTTTTGGGCTGGGCCCAAATTAATCATAATTCAAATAGGAATTATTTAGGTGTTTTGGGCTGAGCCTAAATTAATCCTAGTTCAACTAGGAATTAATTTGGTTAACTTAACTCCATATATATATGATATAGGGCACGTTTTTAATGTGAGAAGAAACCCTAGCCGCTGATTGCACAAGTCGAAATCCAAAGAGAATTGCACACAAAGTTCTAGCAGACTTCTCTCCTACCTGCGTGCGTGTGGACTATCAATATAGGTGCTACACTTGGAGGACTTGCTGATCTTATACCTGATCTTATCTCCACTGCACTAACCAAACTTAAGGTATAATCGAGTCCTTTATATATCATATTCAATTAAGTTAATACGAGACCTAGGGCTTAAGGTTTTGCTAGATTAGTCAATTGATAATTGTCGAATTTGCTTAAAAACCTAACAAGGAATTCCTGACAAGGATCCCTTATGGAAAAATCAATATTTCTTCTTCAAGTGGAAATGAGTGATTGCTCCTGGTCGCCTCCTCAGTCGTTGGAAGACGTTTGCTGGTTAGGGCGCATCTCTTATTCGGCTTCTTAATAGTATTCTCTACTTGTTTCTTGCTGACTTTTGTTTTTGCTGTTTTGTAGTTTTTCAATTCCTAGGGCGCTATCCGAGGTTCTAGCCAAGCTTTTGGAGGGAAAATGCCATTGGGATTCTTTCACGTTTGCTGGAGCATGTTCTCCTATTCTGAATTTGACCGTTTCTCGAGATGAAACTTCCGTAAGCGCGGATGCCAGACTTTTGCTGAAGCTGGTTAGGCAGGTCATTCATCCTCTCGAAGACGGTGGAGAGGTATAATAAGATGGCTAGGCAGGTCATTCATTCCTGACTACCTCTGCGCATACCTTTCCGATCGATTACCCTACGGATGCTATTGCTGAGGTGGTGCGGGTTATTCAGTGAGATGACCACATCCTCCTTTTGTTGGACATGATGGCGGGAAAGACTTCTTATACCCACGCGACCAAAAAGCTCTCTAAGGTTTTTGAATTTGCTCAGTTTTATTCTGACTTGTTTATTGGTTTGATTAATTTTATCGTTTTCAGTTGATTTTCACCTTTAGCAGCTTCAACACTTGGGCCGAATCTTCTGCGGGTAGCACTTCTCCCAAAACGCGCGTCTCCGCTCTCGAGAAGGATTTGACTGAAACTAAGGTTGAGTTGGCGGTGTCTTGGGAGGAGTCCACGGGTAATCTGACTTGGGGGTTGCCATCTCCCAACATTGAGAGGAACTCCAGCAGCTTTCTGACGAGAAGGCGGCTAGGCAACCATGGTTAAGGCATTGGCCACAGAGGTTGCTCGCATGTCGAAACAGGCTTCTACGAAGAATGCATGGCTTAAAGTCCGCTTGAATGGTATTAAAGCTAAGTGGGATCAGAGTATAAAGTGCAATATTCTATATTACTTCCTCTAACAGCACCTCAATAACTTCCGCTTATTAAAAACCATTCAGCACGGCGATTTCGATTTCGTAGGAGAGAGAGGGCTAAACTTGAAACACGCATTATGGGGGAGAAAGATCTCTTCGACGAGGTAGAGGCCTCTGATCTTGTTATCAAGGAACTCATCGAACATGTTGTGGTTGCAGATGACACTGTATTCGACATTCCTCAACATCAAAGTGGCGCAGCGTGAAAACAAACATGTTGGATTTGTTAACTCTTGATAATGACATCATTTCTCGAATATGGAAATTTACGTATTTTTTAAAGAAATAGCTGGACCCGCTTTCGCGACCTGCCTACATACCCAATTAGGGATCAAGCCAGAGCCGTAGTTTAATTATTTTATAATAACTTTGACGATACATCCCGTCTCAATTAGGGATCCTCGAGTCGATACATCCCGTCTTAGATTATTTATTTCTTTGGTGTTTTCAAAAACCTTCCTCAGGATTAGGTCTCCTTCGCCGAATCTCCTTTCTTTGAACTTGGAATTGTAATACTTGGTTGTGACGTGCTGGTAGCTTTGCACCTTGAGCATGGCGAGATCCCTTTTCTCTCGATTAGGTCGACATTATCTGCTAATAGGTAGTTATTCAGGAGCTCGTGGTTAAGGCTACTGAAACTTCTCCTTGAATCATTGCTTTCATTCCAAAAGCAAGAGCGAAAGGTGTTTCGCCTGTTGAGGTTCCGACGTTGTTTACTATGCCCATAGCACGCTGTGGAGTTCCTCCGGCTAGGTCGATTTCTTGGAGTTCAATCTCTTCTTGAGGCAGATAAGGATGGTTTTGTTGGTTGGTTATGCTTGTCCGTTGGCTTGCAGATACCTCGAGGTTGACACAAGTCTCGGACGGGTTTTGAGGTAACGTTTGCTAAGGGGTTGATCTCTCCTGCCTGAATTGTGCTAGATATGGGGTTGACTATGGTTACAGCTATTTCCGGGATACTTGGTTTTTCTTTGAGTTCAACCAGAATTATCCGCTGGACTAACGGGCAGAGGTAGATGCTAGCCTGCTAGTGTGTCAGCTGCATTTTTCTCGCCACGAGGTATTCGAGGTAGGTCAAACTACTCAAAATTGGATGCGAGCTGTTTTACCAGTCGTAGGAAACTTTCCATGCGTGCATCCTTCGTCTTGTATTCTCCATTACACTGCCGAACTACTAGGTGCGAGTTGCTATGTGCTTTGATTGCCCTTATTCCTAAGCTTGACGCAAGTTGTAGCGCTTGCTATCATGGCCTCATACTCTGCCTCCTTGTTTGAACCTTTGTTTTGAATGATGCACCGCCCACGTGCAGTTTCCATATCAGCGTGCTATCGGGAATCACATCGTGAGTTTGGGCGAGTTCTACGATGAAGTCGGTTAAGACATGGGACTTGATTGTTGTTTCGACTCTATATTCGATGTCGTAATCGCTTAGCTTGATCGCCCACTTGACCAGTCGTCCCGACTGACTGGGGCAGTAGAGTATTGTGTAGAGTGGATGTTCTATTTCCACGACTATCGTGTGTGACTGGAAATAGGGCAACCGTTTCCTTGCTGACGTTACTATTGCTAATGCCAATTTTTTAGTAGCAGGGTAGTGCCTCTCGACGCCTACTAGTGTTTTGCTGATATAATACACCGACTTCTGGTCACCCGTCTCCTTTCGAGCTAGTACGCCGCTTACAGCAGCGGAGGATACTCCTACGTAGAGGTATAGAGTTTCGCCATCAATCGGCTTTGCCAGGATTGGAGGGGTAGACAAATTTTTCTTCAGGAGGGTCAACACTTTATCGCAGTCCACATTCCATTCAAATCTCCTATTTTTAGAACAAGCTATGGACATACCAAATGGACCAATGACAAGAGCTAAGGCACAAAGACTTCAACAAGCCATTGGCATAATGCTCAATCAGGCTGAAAGCAACCTTAGCACCATAGCTAATCCAACCACATTGGTTGTGATTCAAGCTAGCTAAGGGTTGTCTAAGAGAGGTGTATACACTTGCACTCTTTTTACCTTCGTCTAGTTTTATCCCCATGGGTTTTCTAGACAGGGGTTTTAATGAGGCAATGTTGGATACACTTATTCATCTATCCTCTTAGACAACATGCTTAGAAAGGGAAAGGGAAGACTAATTCGACTAAGGCTTTAAGTGGACTTCTTCTAATCTTTTGTTTTATGTTTTGGGATTTTGTACTTTCAGCCCACTCTTTTGAAAAGCCCATTTCGTGGCTTAGCTTTCCTATAAGTATGTTGAACCCTAGTTCCTTTCATTTTAACAAACATTTTATTCTAAAACTTTTCCCTCACTTGTTTGATGTGTATGGTGTGTAATATCCATACAACTTGGATCTTGCCCTCGTGTGTCATATCCTGGGTGAATTCAAGCTGAAGATCAAGAGTTCTTCATCCCTCTTGATAGTTCAAATCGATCCATTTAGTGCTCTAAAACGACCGTTCATCTTCACCATCGTATCTCCTTCGTTCCTCCATAGAATCGTCTCAAACTTTGTTACTAGTCTTATCGTCCAGTCTTATTTCCGCTGCTAAAGTTTCAGTTCAATCCGAGTTGTTTTGAGGTTGATTTCGTTCTTCACCTCAAAACGTGACTCTTCGGTTTCCAGTTTCGTGTTTCATAATCTTGGGTATTTACAACCTCTTGGATTCTTTCCTGGATACTCCTTACTCACTGTAGGAGTGTATCAAAACACTTAACCAATTTAGGTTCCTTTATTTACTTAGTCTGTTTTTGATTTGAGACAATTTGATAAAATTTGCAAGAATGATAAAATAAATGTATCTAGACCCAATTTATCCTAGTCTTATTCCATCCTTCCTCCCTCTCACCTTGATTTCGCTTCTTCTTAGCCACTTTTATGGTCATTGGGTAAATTATCACTTACAATGAGGCAGATTGGGTAATCAAACGAATTGCTTAGTGAGTGTGTCATCTTGGCCCACTAGACCAAACCAGAAATGCATCAAACAATTCAATAATAAAGTTAGAGAACAAGCAATATTCATTCATAAAGTTAGATCAGATATGTTACCTTGGTCACTCGGATTCACCCGAATCAACACAAGAAACAATCATGAATGAATACATTACTCAGGCGGTTAGAATATACAGACAACAAGCAATCCTAACTCGTCTAAGACTTAATCTCACTATTGCTCGAAACACACCCAGATCAACCACAACGGTCCTGAAAACTCACCGAAAACTCACCTTTCCCTTAGCTTTTACTGATACCTCTTGACGCGAGTTCAATCTGGTTACACAGATCATGTCTCGAACACTCTTGATCTGTCATTTCTCTTGCTCAAAATCTATCGAAATAGCCTTGGAGAACTTCACAAAGCTTTCTCGTTTTTACTTAGAGATTTTTCATGAAAAGAAGGTGGCAGGGGCGGCTTGAACTTATATTTATAGGGGTTTGGGTGTGAAACCCTGACCATAATTCATCCTGGATGGGCTAGATTTAAGCCCACCTAAGTTGGAACAAGTTCAACCCATGGGACACTTACTCCCTCAACCGTCCCTGACTGCCCCGATCACTTCCCACTCCATCAGTTTGGACACTATCACTCCCTGTCCGAACACTGTCACTCTCTGTCTGAACAATATCACTACCTGTCCGAACATTGTCACTCCCAGTTCGAACACTATCACTCCCTGTTCGAACACTATCATTCCCTATCCGAATTTTATGGACTTGTCCGAATTTCCCCACTTCAACCTGATTTTTCCTGACCCAAATCACACTTCCCTTGGCCCATCCAGAATCACCCGAAGGGTCCGTGAGACACGAGCGTTACAGTTTGCTCATTTTCGAGCTTTGTATTCATGAGATCCACCTTTAGGAAAAAGTCATAGAAATGGAGATCCACCGAGTGTGCCTTGTTAAGCACTTTGCATGTTTTGGGGTTGTTGTTGCCTCCTAGATAGGGTGCAGACCAGCTCTTCGTTGGAATGCTTTATGTCCTCCAACTAATTGTGGTGCTGTTTGCTTTGCTTTTCCATTTGTTTTGCCAAAATCTTGTTTCTTTGTTCATTCTGATGGGCTTGTTCTGCCAGTTGTGCCACGAGTGAAAGGAGATCTGAATCATTCGAGTTAGACGAGACTGATACTTGCTTACTTCTGTATATGTTTCAAGATTTTTGTCATTGCTGCTCCGTGTTCTCTAAGTTTGTCAGCTCTCTGTGATCAGATTCGTTGATTTGAACGTTTTTGGGTTGTACTAGTGGTACTCCTATTCTAGTTCTAGCCATTGCATAACACGATATCTTTTTCTAGAAGTAAGCTACTCGACCCCACGGTGGGCGCCAAATTGTTTATGCTACAAACAATTTTCTATTAGAAAGTGAATATGAGATTACAAAGTGCTTGCGAGAATACAAAATCGAGAACTAAGATTTTGCAAATCAGCAATGTCACTTCTTTTCCAAAGCCGAGCTCAATTTTCTAGAGAAAAATGATGTTCTACGTCTCATGGCCTGTCCCTTTTATTCGTGCTCTGTGATATTTTTTCATTAATGTTGATTGAATTCGTCATTAAGTACTCACTACAAGAAAACACGCCTTTTGCGATGGCAAAAGGCATTGCAAGGCCGTCACAATAGGCGAAAAGAAACGCCCTTGCGATGGCAACATAAATGTCGCAATTTGAGTGTCGCAAACATAGATTCGTAGCATAGACGTCGCAAGCCTTGCGAGGGAAAGAAAACGTCGCAAAGGCGTAGCATAACAGCGTGTCGCAACGGCCTAGCAAAGACTGTGACGCCCTTGCGGGAGCTCGACCTGCGACTCCCTTGCAAGGGCGGGCCATGCGAGGGCCTTGCGGGAGCCAGGCCTGCGACTCCCTTGCAAGGGCGCGTCTGCGACGGCCTTTCGGGAGCCAGGCCTGCGACTCCCTTGCAAGGGCGCGTCCTGTGACGGCCTTGCGGGAGCCCGGCCTGCGACTCCCTTGCAAGGGCGCGTCCTGCGACGCTTTTGCGATAACCCGTCCTACGACTTCTTTGCGACGCCTTTATAATTTATTAAAAATAAAAAAAAATATTTTAACTATTTAAAATAATAAATTAAATTAAAAAAGTTTTTTTCAAATTAAAAATATTTTTAAATAAAATAAATTACAAAATGTTTTTGATAAATCAGAAATCTTGTGAGCGGTCTAAATTTTCCGACCCGGATCCCGTGTCTTCGTCTGCAGTGTTGATTTCGGCAAATGCATCAGATAGCTCTGGATCCTTCTTGGCGAGTATAGACCACAAACGATCATAGGTCGTGATTTTCTTCTTAGGTTTGGCAAGCTCGGTGTTTGTATGATCCAACTCTTGGGTCTGACGGTCGACAATGGAATGTTACTTTCTAATTGAGAAATGCCATCCAATGTTAGTGTTCGGGTACAAAGATTCCTAAAAAATGCACCGATCCCTAAATGTAATAAAATTATTATTAATAGCCAATCAATGTAATACTAAGAAAAATTAAACAAATCAAATCAATAGAATCATTTACCGGCGATTGATTCATGGATGATAGTTGAAAGCAGCTCAAGTAATACGAAAGGAAGAAGTCGCTGCATGAATACATGACAATCGTGACTCTTCATACCAGATATTTTTTTCCCTTGCTCTATACACCTTGAAAATTTAGACACATAGCCATCCGGAAACTTGACATCTGAAGAAATCCAACTAAACAACGCTTGTTTAGCTTCTCCTGACATACGGAATATCGGAATTGGTTGCTTTCCATCCGTTGTGATATGTAGTTCGGGTCTTGCACAAATTTCGGCCAAGTCCAACCTAGCTTTCAAATTATCTTTACTTTTGCCCTGTACATTTAAAATCGTATTCATCACGTTGTCAAAAAAGTTTTTAACAATGTGCATCGGATCAAGATTGTGCCGTAGCAAGTGATCTTTCCAATACGGGAGTTCCCAAAAGATACTCTTCTTGTGCCAGTTATGAGATTCACCGTATCCGTCAGGCATGTTTCCTACAACGTGCCAATTTCCCCTACGTTCACATGTTTCCTGAGCACCATAATGATCTATTTGCTCCAATACTTCACTGCCTGACATGTATGTTGGTGGAGGAACACGCACAACCTTTTTTTCTTGAACAATTACTTGTTCCTTCTATATGGATGATGCATGGACAAAAACCGCCTATGACAGTCAAACCAACATGATTTCTTCCCATGCTTTAATTGAAATGCATCTGACCAACCCATACAATATGGACAAGATAGCCTTCCATGGGTCGTCCATCCTGATAACATACCATACGCCGGGAAGTCACTTATTGTCCACAACAAACATCGCGCATGTTGAAATTCAGCTTCTGCGCGTAATCGAATGTGCATATACCCCTATACCATAACTGCTTAAGCTCGTGTATCAGAGGTTGCAAGAACACATCAAGGGAACGCTTCGGATGACTAGGACCTGGCACTAGAATAGCCATAAACAAAAATTCTCTTCTCATGCACATATCCGGTGGAAGATTATACGGTGTCAATATGACAGGCCATAGAGAATATTGTCTACCGGATAAACCAAATGGGCTAAATCCATCAGTGCATAAACCTAGATATACATTCCTTGACTCTTTAGCAAAGTCAGAATGCACCGCTTGAAAATGTTTCCACGCCTTTGCATCTGAAGGATGTGTAACCTCCCCATCTTTTACTTTATGTTCATCATGCCATCTCATTGCAGATGCGGTTCTCTCCGATTGTTATAATCGTTTCAGCCTATCAGTGATTGGAAGGTACCACATACGTTTGTACGGGATACGCGTCTTTTCGTTAGTTGCACGGTATCTTGGCTTTCCACAAAAGGCATTCCTGCAGCTTATCATCATCTTTCAAAAAAATCATGCAATTTTCACTACAAACATCTATCATTTCAGATGGTAATCCTAGACCCGCACCACTTTCTGCATTTCATAATAACTCGCAGCAGAATTATTATCTTCCGGCAAATACTCTTTAAGCAAATCAGCAAATTGATTCATACTTCTCTCGCTTATGTTTCCTTCACTTTTAATAGAC
>JAKUCM010001237.1:0-107500 GCA_023374145.1 Lepidium sativum | reverse complement strand
TTAGTTCCAATTTCTTTTTACCAAAAGCTGAGTCCGAAATATTATGGTCCTTACCATATTATCGATAAGAGTTGATCGGTTGCATACAAATTGGATCTTCCAAAACTTCAAAGAGTTATCCTGTCTTTCATGTTTCCAACCTAGAATCCTTTTTGTTAATATTCTTATTCCGTCTATATTACAAAGTTCGGTCTCTAATGTTCTAATTAAAGAAACTGACACAATTTTGAAAAGGAAGATGGTACAACATCATGGTCAAGCAGTTACAATGGTATTGGTTAAGTGGACCAATTTGGATGAAGCTAAAGCTACATGGGAAATTTTATTCTAATTTCGAGAAGTAGTTTCCTTCATTTACACCTTGAGGACAAGGTTCTTCAAACCCGGGGTATTTTATATTGGAGTGGCACGTGATTGATTTGAAGAAGGGTGACGCTTGTTGCTTGGTAATCAAGTTAATTTCAATTCACTATATAGATCTTTTTCTCTTATCTTCTTATCTTGTTTCTATTTTTACTAGGTTAATTTTTCATCACTTATAAAGGCTTTTGCCTTGTCGTTATGTTCTTTACCAAAAAATTATTCAGACATATTGTTATGTCTCTTAAGTCGTGCTCGTAAGCTTCATATTGTTTCTTGTGAGTTTTTTGAACATTTGCTCCTTGCGTACTTTCTTCTCAATTAAGACTCGTTTCCATGTTGTACACGATTCGACTCTGTTTTTCTATGTTTGATTTACACGTGTTGTAAGCTGTTGTCTTTAGCTGAATCTTGGTATAACACTAACTTTCACACTTCTACACAAATGACGCCATACAAAGCTATTTTCAGACAGCAACCTCCGATTCATCTACCGTATTTATCTCGCGAATCAAAAGTGGTTGTTGTTGCACGAAACTTACAAGAACGAGAGAGTATGATTGAAATATTAAAGTTTTCATCTCTTGCGTGCACAACATTGCATGAAGCAAATGCCGATGTGCATAGGTCGGAGAAGGACTTTGACATTGGAGCTTATGTCTATGTTAACTTACAAAGTTTGGTCTCTGATGTTCTAATTCAAGAACATGTGGCAATTTCGGAAAGCAATATGGTACAACGTCAAGGTCGTCCTGTTAGAATGGTATTGGTTAAGTGGACACATTTGGATGAAGCTGAAGCTACATGGGAATTTATATTGATTTGCCGAAGAATTTCCTTCATTTACACCTTGAGGACAAGGTTCTTCAAACCCGGGGGATCTGTTATAGGAATGGCACATGATTGATTTGAAGAAGGTGACGCTTGTTGCTTGGTGATCAAGTTATTTACAATTCACTAGATAGATCTTTTTCTCTTATCTTCTTATCTTGTTTCTATTTTACTAGGTTAATTTTTCATCAGTTATAAAGGCTTTTGCCTTGTCGTTATGTTCTTTACCAAAAACTTATTCAGACATATTGTTATATCTCTTAAGTTGTGCCCGTAAGCTTCATATTGTTGCTTGTGAGTTTTTCGAACATTTGCTCCTTGCGTGCTTTGCTTCGTTGATCTATCTATAAATTGTACTTTCTTCTCTACTAAGTCTCGTTTTTGTCTAGTATATGATTCGACTCTGTTTTTTATATTAGATATGCACATGTTTCTAGATTGAAGTTTCATCTCTTGCGGGAACAACATCGCATGAAATAAAACGACAATGTGCATAAGTCGGAGAAGGAGTTTGACATTGGAGATTATGTCTATGTTAACTTACAACCTTATCACCAAAACTCTGTTGTTACTCGTGCAAATCAAAAGATGAGTCCGAAATATTATGGTCCTTACCATATTATCGATAAGAGTTGATCGGTTGCATACAAATTGGATCTTCCAAAAACTTCAAAGAGTTATCCTGTCTTTCATGTTTCCAACCTAGAATCCTTTTTGTTAATATTCTTATTCCGTCTATATTACAAAGTTCGGTCTCTAATGTTCTAATTAAAGAAACTGACACAATTTTGAAAAGGAAGATGGTACAACATCATGGTCAAGCAGTTACAATGGTATTGGTTAAGTGGACCAATTTGGATGAAGCTAAAGCTACATGGGAAATTTTATTCTAATTTCGAGAAGTAGTTTCCTTCATTTACACCTTGAGGACAAGGTTCTTCAAACCCCGGGGTATTTTATATTGGAGTGGCACGTGATTGATTTGAAGAAGGGTGACGCTTGTTGCTTGGTAATCAAGTTAATTTCAATTCACTATATAGATCTTTTTCTCTTATCTTCTTATCTTGTTTCTATTTTTACTACGTTAATTTTTCATCTGTTATAAAGGCTTTTGCCTTGTCGTTATTTTCTTTACCAAAAAATTATTCAGACATATTGTTATGTCTCTTAAGTCGTGCTCGTAAGCTTCATATTGTTTCTTGTGAGTTTTTTGAACATTTGCTCCTTGCGTACTTTCTTCTCAATTAAGACTCGTTTCCATGTTGTACACGATTCGACTCTGTTTTTCTATGTTTGATTTACACTTGTTGTAAGCTGTTGTCTTTAGCTGAATCTTGGTATAAACACTAACTTTCACACTTCTACACAAATGACGCCATACAAAGCTATTTTCAGACAGCAACCTCCGATTCATCTACCGTATTTATCTCGCGAATCAAAAGTGGTTGTTGTTGCACGAAACTTACAAGAACGAGAGAGTATGATTGAAATATTAAAGTTTCATCTCTTGCGTGCACAAAATTGCATGAAGCAAAATGCTGATGTGCATAGGTCGGAGAAGGACTTTGACATTGGAGCTTATGTCTATGTTAACTTACAAAGTTTGGTCTCTGATGTTCTAATTCAAGAACATGTGGCAATTTCGGAAAGCAATATGGTACAACGTCAAGGTCGTCCTGTTAGAATGGTATTGGTTAAGTGGACACATTTGGATGAAGCTGAAGCTACATGGGAATTTTATATTGATTTGCCGAAGAATTTCCTTCATTTACACCTTGAGGACAAGGTTCTTCAAACCCGGGGATCTGTTTATAGGAATGGCACATGATTGATTTGAAGAAGGTGACGCTTGTTGCTTGGTGATCAAGTTATTTACAATTCACTAGATAGATCTTTTTCTCTTATCTTCTTATCTTGTTTCTATTTTTACTAGGTTAATTTTCATCAGTTATAAAGGCTTTTGCCTTGTCGTTATGTTCTTTACCAAAAAATTATTCAGACATATTGTTATGTCTCTTAAGTCGTGCTTGTAAGCTTCATATTGTTTCTTGTGAGTTTTTTCGAACATTTGCTCCTTGGGTACTTTCTTCTCAATTAAGACTCGTTTCCATGTTGTACACGATTCGACTCTGTTTTTCTATTTTTGATTTACACGTGTTGTAAGCTGTTGTCTTTAGCTGAATCTTGGTATAACACTAACTTTCACACTTCTACACAAATGACGCCATACAAAGCTATTTTCAGACAGCAACCTCCGATTCATCTACCGTATTTATCTCGCGAATCAAAAGTGGTTGTTGTTGCACGAAACTTACAAGAACGAGAGAGTATGATTGAAATATTAAAGTTTCATCTCTTGCGTGCACAACATTGCATGAAGCAAAATGCCGATGTGCATAGGTCGGAGAAGGACTTTGACATTGGATCTTATGTCTATGTTAACTTACAAAGTTTGGTCTCTGATGTTCTAATTCAAGAACATGTGGCAATTTCGGAAAGCAATATGGTACAACGTCAAGGTCGTCCTGTTAGAATGGTATTGGTTAAGTGGACACATTTGGATGAAGCTGAAGCTACATGGGAATTTTATATTGATTTGCCGAAGAATTTCCTTCATTTACACCTTGAGGACAAGGTTCTTCAAACCCGGGGATCTGTTATAGGAATGGCACATGATTGATTTGAAGAAGGTGACGCTTGTTGCTTTGGTGATCAAGTTATTTACAATTCACTAGATAGATCTTTTTCTCTTATCTTCTTATCTTGTTTCTATTTTTACTAGGTTAATTTTTCATCTGTTATAAAGGCTTTTGCCTTGTCGTTATGTTCTTTACCAAAAAATTATTCAGACATATTGTTATGTCTCTTAAGTCATGCTCGTAAGCTTCATATTGTTTCTTGTGAGTTTTTCGAACATTTGTTCCTTGGGTACTTTCTTCTCAATTAAGACTCGTTTCCATGTTGTACACGATTCGACTCTGTTTTTCTATGTTTGATTTACACGTGTTGTAAGCTGTTGTCTTTAGCTGAATCTTGGTATAACACTAACTTTCACACTTCTACACAAATGACGCCATACAAAGCTATTTTCAGACAGCAACCTCCGATTCATCTACCGTATTTATCTCGCGAATCAAAAGTGGTTGTTGTTGCACGAAACTTACAAGAACGAGAGAGTATGATTGAAATATTAAAGTTTCATCTCTTGCGTGCACAACATTGCATGAAGCAAAATGCCGATGTGCATAGGTCGGAGAAGGACTTTGACATTGGAGCTTATGTCTATGTTAACTTACAAAGTTTTGGTCTCTGATGTTCTAATTCAAGAACATGTGGCAATTTCGGAAAGCAATATGGTACAACGTCAAGGTCGTCCTGTTAGAATGGTATTGGTTAAGTGGACACATTTGGATGAAGCTGAAGCTACATGGGAATTTTATATTGATTTGCCGAAGAATTTCCTTCATTTACACCTTGAGGACAAGGTTCTTCAAACCCGGGGGATCTGTTATAGGAATGGCACATGATTGATTTGAAGAAGGTGACGCTTGTTGCTTGGTGATCAAGTTATTTACAATTCACTAGATAGATCTTTTTCTCTTATCTTCTTATCTTGTTTCTATTTTTACTTGGTTAATTTTTCATCAGTTATAAAGGCTTTTGCCTTGTCGTTATGTTCTTTACCAAAAACTTATTCAGACATATTGTTATATCTCTTAAGTTGTGCCCGTAAGCTTCATATTGTTGCTTGTGAGTTTTTCGAACATTTGCTCCTTGCGTGCTTTGCTTCGTTGATCTATCTATAAATCGTACTTTCTTCTCTACTAAGTCTCGTTTTTGTCTAGTATATGATTCGACTCTGTTTTTTATATTAGATATGCACATGTTTCTAGATTGAAGTTTCATCTCTTGCGGGAACAACATCGCATGAAATAAAACGACGATGTGCATAAGTCGGAGAAGGAGTTTGACATTGGAGATTATGTCTATGTTAACTTACAACCTTATCACCAAAACTCTGTTGTTACTCGTGCAAATCAAAAGCTGAGTCCGAAATATTATGGTCCTTACCATATTATCGATAAGAGTTGATCGGTTGCATACAAATTGGATCTTCCAAAAACTTCAAAGAGTTATCCCGTCTTTCATGTTTCCCAACTAGAATCCTTTTTGTTAATATTCTTATTCGGTCTATATTACAAAGTTTGGTCTCTAATGTTCTAATTAAAGAAACTGACACAATTTTGAAAAGGAAGATGGTACAACATCAAGGTCAAGCAGTTACAATGGTATTGGTTAAGTGGACCTATTTGGATGAAGCTAAAGCTACATGGGAAATTTTATTCTAATTTGGAGAAATAGTTTCCTTCATTTACACCTTGAGGACAAGGTTCTTCAAACCCGGGGTATTTTATATTGGAGTGGCACGTGATTGATTTGAAGAAGGGTGACGCTTGTTGCTTGGTAATCAAGTTAATTTCAATTCACTATATAGATCTTTTTCTCTTATCTTCTTATCTTGTTTCTATTTTTACTAGGTTAATTTTTCATCAGTTATAAAGGCTTTTGCCTTGTCGTTATGTTCTTTACCAAAAAATTATTCAAACATATTGTTATGTCTCTTAAGTCGTGCTCGTAAGCTTCATATTGTTTCTTGTGAGTTTTTCGAACATTTGCTCCTTGCGTACTTTCTTCTCAATTAAGACTCGTTTCCATGTTGTACACGATTCGACTCTGTTTTTCTATGTTTGATTTACACGTGTTGTAAGCTGTTGTCTTTAGCTGAATCTTGGTATAACACTAACTTTCACACTTCTACACAAATGACGCCATACAAAGCTATTTTCAGACAGCAACCTCCGATTCATCTACCGTATTTATCTCGCGAATCAAAAGTGGTTGTTGTTGCACGAAACTTACAAGAACGAGAGAGTATGATTGAAATATTAAAAGTTTCATCTCTTGCGTGCACAACATTGCATGAAGCAAAATGCCGATGTGCATAGGTCGGAGAAGGACTTTGACATTGGAGCTTATGTCTATGGTAACTTACAAAGTTTGGTCTCTGATGTTCTAATTCAAGAACATGTGGGAATTTCGGAAAGCAATATGGTACAACGTCAAGGTCGTCCTGTTTGAATGGTATTGGTTAAGTGGACACATCTGGATGAAGCTGAAGCTACATGGGAATTTTATATTGATTTGCCGAAGAATTTCCTTCATTTACACCTTGAGGACAAGGTTCTTCAAACCCGGGGTATTTTATATTGGAGTGGCACGTGATTGATTTGAAGAATGGTGACGCTTGTTGCTTGGTGATCAAGTTATTTACAATTCACTAGATAGATCTTTTTCTCTTATCTTCTTATCTTGTTTCTATTTTTACTAGGTTAATTTTTCATCTGTTATAAAGGCTTTTGCCTTGTCGTTATGTTCTTTACCAAAACATTATTCAGACATATTGTTATGTCTCTTAAGTCGTGCTCGTAAGCTTCATATTGTTTCTTGTGAGTTTTTCGAACATTTGCTCCTTGCGTACTTTCTTCTCAATTAAGACTCGTTTCCATGTTGTACACGATTCGACTCTGTTTTTCTATGTTTGATTTACACGTGTTGTAAGCTGTTGTCTTTAGCTGAATCTTGGTATAATACTAACTTTCACACTTCTACACAAATGACGCCATACAAAGCTATTTTCAGACAGCAACCTCCGATTCATCTACCGTATTTATCTCGCGAATCAAAAGTGGTTGTTGTTGCACGAAACTTACAAGAACGAGAGAGTATGATTGAAATATTAAAGTTTCATCTCTTGCGTGCACAACATTGCATGAAGCAAAATGCCGATGTGCATAGGTCGGAGAAGGACTTTGACATTGGAGCTTATGTCTATGTTAACTTACAAAGTTTGGTCTCTGATGTTCTAATTCAAGAACATGTGGCAATTTCGGAAAGCAATATGGTACAACGTCAAGGTCGTCCTGTTAGAATTGTATTGGTTAAGTGGACACATTTGGATGAAGCTGAAGCTACATGGGAATTTTATATTGATTTGCCGAAGAATTTCCTTCATTTACACCTTGAGGACAAGGTTCTTCAAACCCGGGGGATCTGTTATAGGAATGGCACATGATTGATTTGAAGAAGGTGACGCTTGTTGCTTGGTGATCAAGTTATTTACAATTCACTAGATAGATCTTTTTCTCTTATCTTCTTATCTTGTTTCTATTTTTACTAGGTTAATTTTTCATCAGTTATAAAGGCTTTTGCCTTGTCGTTATGTTCTTTACCAAAAACTTATTCAGACATATTGTTATATCTCTTAAGTTGTGCCCGTAAGCTTCATATTGTTGCTTGTGAGTTTTTCGAACATTTGCTCCTTGCGTGCTTTGCTTCGTTGATCTATCTATAAATCGTACTTTCTTCTCTATTAAGTCTCGTTTTTGTCTAGTATATGATTCGACTCTGTTTTTTATATTAGATATGCACATGTTTCTAGATTGAAGTTTCATCTCTTGCGGGAACAACATCGCATGAAATAAAACGACGATGTGCATAGGTCGGAGAAGGAGTTTGACATTGGAGATTATGTCTATGTTAACTTACAACCTTATCGCCAAAACTCTGTTGTTACTCGTGCAAATCAAAAGCTGAGTCCGAAATATTATGGTCCTTACCATATTATCGATAAGAGTTGATCGGTTGCATACAAATTGGATCTTCCAAAAACTTCAAAGAGTTATCCCGTCTTTCATGTTTCCCAACTAGAATCCTTTTTGTTAATATTCTTATTCCGTCTATATTACAAATTTTGGTCTCTAATGTTCTAATTAAAGAAACTGACACAATTTTGAAAAGGAAGATGGTACAACATCATGGTCAAGCAGTTACAATGGTATTGGTTAAGTGGACCTATTTGGATGAAGCTAAAGCTACATGGGAAATTTTATTCTAATTTGGAGAAATAGTTTCCTTCATTTACACCTTGAGGACAAGGTTCTTCAAACCCGGGGTATTTTATATTGGAGTGGCACGTGATTGATTTGAAGAAGGGTGACGCTTGTTGCTTGGTAATCAAGTTAATTTCAATTCACTATATGGATCTTTTTCTCTTATCTTCTTATCTTGTTTCTATTTTTACTAGGTTAATTTTTCATCAGTTATAAAGGCTTTTGCCTTGTCGTTATGTTCTTTACCAAAAAATTATTCAGACATATTGTTATGTCTCTTAAGTCGTGCTCGTAAGCTTCATATTGTTTCTTGTGAGTTTTTCGAACATTTGCTCCTTGCGTACTTTCTTCTCAATTAAGACTCGTTTCTATGTTGTACACGATTCGACTCTGTTTTTCTATGTTTGATTTACACGTGTTGTAAGCTGTTGTCTTTAGCTGAATCTTGGTATAACACTAACTTTCACACTTCTACACAAATGACGCCATACAATGCTATTTTTAGACAGCAACCTCCGATTCATCTACCGTATTTATCTCGCGAATCAAAAGTGGTTGTTGTTGCACGAAACTTACAAGAACGAGAGAGTATGATTGAAATATTAAAGTTTCATCTCTTGCGTGCACAACATTGCATGAAGCAAAATGCCGATGTGCATAGGTCGGAGAAGGACTTTGACATTGGAGCTTATGTCTATGTTAACTTACAAAGTTTGGTCTCTGATGTTCTAATTCAAGAACATGTGGCAATTTCGGAAAGCAATATGGTACAACGTCAAGGTCGTCCTGTTAGAATGGTATTGGTTAAGTGGACACATTTGGATGAAGCTGAAGCTACATGGGAATTTTATATTGATTTGCCGAAGAATTTCCTTCATTTACACCTTGAGGACAAGGTTCTTCAAACCCGGGGGATCTGTTATAGGAATGGCACATGATTGATTTGAAGAAGGTGACGCTTGTTGCTTGGTGATCAAGTTATTTACAATTCACTAGATAGACCGTTTTCTCTTATCTTCTTATCTTGTTTCTATTTTTACTAGGTTAATTTTTCATCTGTTATAAAGGCTTTTGCCTTGTCGTTATGTTCTTTACCAAAAACTTATTCAGACATATTGTTATATCTCTTAAGTTGTGCCCGTAAGCTTCATATTGTTGCTTGTGAGTTTTTCGAACATTTGCTCCTTGCGTGCTTTGCTTCGTTGATCTATCTATAAATCGTACTTTCTTCTCTATTAAGTCTCGTTTTTGTCTAGTATATGATTCGACTCTGTTTTTTATATTAGATATGCACATGTTTCTAGATTGAAGTTTCATCTCTTGCGGGAACAACATCGCATGAAATAAAACGACGATGTGCATAAGTCGGAGAAGGAGTTTGACATTGGAGATTATGTCTATGTTAACTTACAACCTTATCACCAAAACTCTGTTGTTACTCGTGCAAATCAAAAGCTGAGACCGAAATATTATGGTCCTTACCATATTATCGATAAGAGTTGATCGGTTGCATACAAATTGGATCTTCCAAAAACTTCAAAGAGTTATCCTGTCTTTCATGTTTCCAACCTAGAATCCTTTTTGTTAATATTCTTATTCCGTCTATATTACAAAGTTCGGTCTCTAATGTTCTAATTAAAGAAACTGACACAATTTTGAAAAGGAAGATGGTACAACATCATGGTCAAGCAGTTACAATGGTATTGGTTAAGTGGACCAATTTGGATGAAGCTAAAGCTACATGGGAAATTTTATTCTAATTTCGAGAAGTAGTTTCCTTCATTTACACCTTGAGGACAAGGTTCTTCAAACCCGGGGTATTTTATATTGGAGTGGCACGTGATTGATTTGAAGAAGGGTGACGCTTGTTGCTTGGTAATCAAGTTAATTTCAATTCACTATATAGATCTTTTTCTCTTATCTTCTTATCTTGTTTCTATTTTTACTAGGTTAATTTTTCATCAGTTATAAAGGCTTTTGCCTTGTCGTTATGTTCTTTACCAAAAAATTATTCAGACATATTGTTATGTCCCTTAAGTCGTGCTTGTAAGCTTCATATTGTTTCTTGTGAGTTTTTCGAACATTTGCTCCTTGCGTACTTTCTTCTCAATTAAGACTCGTTTCCATGTTGTACACGATTCGACTGTGTTTTTCTATGTTTGATTTACACGTGTTGTAAGCTGTTGTCTTTAGCTGAATCTTGGTATAACACTAACTTTCACACTTCTACACAAATGACGCCGTACAAAGCTATTTTCAGACAGCAACCTCCGATTCATCTACCGTATTTATCTCGCGAATCAAAAGTGGTTGTTGTTGCACGAAACTTACAAGAACGAGAGAGTATGATTGAAATATTAAAGTTTCATCTCTTGCGTGCACAACATTGCATGAAGCAAAATGCCGATGTGCATAGGTCGGAGAAGGACTTTGACATTGGATCTTATGTCTATGTTAACTTACAAAGTTTGGTCTCTGATGTTCTAATTCAAGAACATGTGGCAATTTCGGAAAGCAATATGGTACAACATCAAGGTCGTCCTGTTAGAATGGTATTGGTTAAGTGGACACATTTGGATGAAGCTGAAGCTACATGGGAATTTTATATTGATTTGCCGAAGAATTTCCTTCATTTACACCTTGAGGACAAGGTTCTTCAAACCCGGGGGATCTGTTATAGGAATGGCACATGATTGATTTGAAAAAGGTGACGCTTGTTGCTTGGTGATCAAGTTATTTACAATTCACTAGATAGATCTTTTTCTCTTATCTTCTTATCTTGTTTCTATTTTTACTAGGTTAATTTTTCATCTGTTATAAAGGCTTTTGCCTTGTCGTTATGTTCTTTACCAAAAACTTATTCAGACATATTGTTATATCTCTTAAGTTGTGCCCGTAAGCTTCATATTGTTGCTTGTGAGTTTTTCGAACATTTGCTCCTTGCGTGCTTTGCTTCGTTGATCTATCTATAAATCGTACTTTCTTCTCTACTAAGTCTCGTTTTTGTCTAGTATATGATTCGACTCTGTTTTTTATATTAGATATGCACATGTTTCTAGATTGAAGTTTCATCTCTTGCGGGAACAACATCGCATGAAATAAAACGACGATGTGCATAAGTCGGAGAAGGAGTTTGACATTGGAGATTATGTCTATGTTAACTTACAACCTTATCACCAAAACTCTGTTGTTACTCGTGCAAATCAAAAGCTGAGACCGAAATATTATGGTCCTTACCATATTATCGATAAGAGTTGATCGGTTGCATACAAATTGGATCTTCCAAAAACTTCAAAGAGTTATCCTGTCTTTCATGTTTCCAACCTAGAATCCTTTTTGTTAATATTCTTATTCCGTCTATATTACAAAGTTCGGTCTCTAATGTTCTAATTAAAGAAACTGACACAATTTTGAAAAGGAAGATGGTACAACATCATGGTCAAGCAGTTACAATGGTATTGGTTAAGTGGACCAATTTGGATGAAGCTAAAGCTACATGGGAAATTTTATTCTAATTTCGAGAAGTAGTTTCCTTCATTTACACCTTGAGGACAAGGTTCTTCAAACCCGGGGTATTTTATATTGGAGTGGCACGTGATTGATTTGAAGAAGGGTGACGCTTGTTGCTTGGTAATCAAGTTAATTTCAATTCACTATATAGATCTTTTTCTCTTATCTTCTTATCTTGTTTCTATTTTTACTAGGTTAATTTTTCATCAGTTATAAAGGCTTTTGCCTTGTCGTTATGTTCTTTACCAAAAAATTATTCAGACATATTGTTATGTCTCTTAAGTCGTGCTTGTAAGCTTCATATTGTTTCTTGTGAGTTTTTCGAACATTTGCTCCTTGCGTACTTTCTTCTCAATTAAGACTCGTTTCCATGTTGTACACGATTCGACTCTGTTTTTCTATGTTTGATTTACACGTGTTGTAAGCTGTTGTCTTTAGCTGAATCTTGGTATAACACTAACTTTCACACTTCTACACAAATGACGCCATACAAAGCTATTTTCAGACAGCAACCTCCGATTCATCTACCGTATTTATCTCGCGAATCAAAAGTGGTTGTTGTTGCACGAAACTTACAAGAACGAGAGAGTATGATTGAAATATTAAAGTTTCATCTCTTGCGTGCACAACATTGCATGAAGCAAAATGCCGATGTGCATAGGTCGGAGAAGGACTTTGACATTGGATCTTATGTCTATGTTAACTTACAAAGTTTGGTCTCTGATGTTCTAATTCAAGAACATGTGGCAATTTCGGAAAGCAATATGGTACAACGTCAAGGTCGTCCTGTTAGAATGGTATTGGTTAAGTGGACACATTTGGATGAAGCTGAAGCTACATGGGAATTTTATATTGATTTGCCGAAGAATTTCCTTCATTTACACCTTGAGGACAAGGTTCTTCAAACCCGGGGGATCTGTTATAGGAATGGCACATGATTGATTTGAAGAAGGTGACGCTTGTTGCTTGGTGATCAAGTTATTTACAATTCAATAGATAGATCTTTTTCTCTTATATTCTTATCTTGTTTCTATTTTTACTAGGTTAATTTTTCATCTGTTATAAAGGCTTTTGCCTTGTCGTTATGTTCTTTACCAAAAAATTATTCAGACATATTGTTATGTCTCTTAAGTCATGCTCGTAAGCTTCATATTGTTTCTTGTGGTTTAGTTTTTCGAACATTTGCTCCTTGCGTACTTTCTTCTCAATTAAGACTCGTTTCCATGTTGTACACGATTCGACTCTGTTTTTCTATGTTTGATTTACACGTGTTGTAAGCTGTTGTATTTAGCTGAATCTTGGTATAACACTAACTTTCACACTTCTACACAAATGATGCCATACAAAGCTATTTTCAGACAGCAACCTCCGATTCATCTACCGTATTTATCTCGCGAATCAAAAGTGGTTGTTGTTGCACGAAACTTACAAGAACGAGAGAGTATGATTGAAATATTAAAGTTTCATCTCTTGCGTGCACAACATTGCATGAAGCAAAATGCCGATGTGCATAGGTCGGATAAGGACTTTGACATTGGAGCTTATGTCTATGTTAACTTACAAAGTTTGGTCTCTGATGTTCTAATTCAAGAACATGTGGCAATTTCGGAAAGCAATATGGTACAACGTCAAGGTCGTCCTGTTAGAATGGTATTGGTTAAGTGGACACATTTGGATGAAGCTGAAGCTACATGGGAATTTTATATTGATTTGCCGAAGAATTTCCTTCATTTACACCTTGAGGACAAGGTTCTTCAAACCCGGGGGATCTGTTATAGGAATGGCACATGATTGATTTGAAGAAGGTGACGCTTGTTGCTTGGTGATCAAGTTATTTACAATTCACTAGATAGATCTTTTTCTCTTATCTTCTTATCTTGTTTCTATTTTTACTAGGTTAATTTTTCATCAGTTATAAAGGCTTTTGCCTTGTCGTTATGTTCTTTACCAAAAACTTATTCAGACATATTGTTATATCTCTTAAGTTGTGCCCGTAAGCTTCATATTGTTGCTTGTGAGTTTTTCGAACATTTGCTCCTTGCGTGCTTTGCTTCGTTGATCTATCTATAAATCGTACTTTCTTCTCTACTAAGTCTCGTTTTTGTCTAGTATATGATTCGACTCTGTTTTTTATATTAGATATGCACATGTTTCTAGATTGAAGTTTCATCTCTTGCGGGAACAACATCGCATGAAATAAAACGACGATGTGCATAAGTCGGAGAAGGAGTTTGACATTGGAGATTATGTCTATGTTAACTTACAACCTTATCACCAAAACTCTGTTGTTACTCGTGCAAATCAAAAGCTGAGTCCGAAATATTATGGTCCTTACCATATTATCGATAAGAGTTGATCGGTTGCATACAAATTGGATCTTCCAAAAACTTCAAAGAGTTATCCTGTCTTTCATGTTTCCAACCTAGAATCCTTTTTGTTAATATTCTTATTCCGTCTATATTACAAAGTTCGGTCTCTAATGTTCTAATTAAAGAAACTGACACAATTTTGAAAAGGAAGATGGTACAACATCATGGTCAAGCAGTTACAATGGTATTGGTTAAGTGGACAATTTTGGATGAAGCTAAAGCTACATGGGAAATTTTATTCTAATTTCGAGAAGTAGTTTCCTTCATTTACACTTTGAGGACAAGGTTCTTCAAACCCGGGGTATTTTATATTGGAGTGGCACGTGATTGATTTGAAGAAGGGTGACGCTTGTTGCTTGGTAATCAAGTTAATTTCAATTCACTATATAGATCTTTTTCTCTTATCTTCTTATCTTGTTTCTATTTTTACTAGGTTAATTTTTCATCACTTATAAAGGCTTTTGCCTTGTCGTTATGTTCTTTACCAAAAAATTATTCAGACATATTGTTATGTCTCTTAAGTCGTGCTCGTAAGCTTCATATTGTTTCTTGTGAGTTTTTTGAACATTTGCTCCTTGCGTACTTTCTTCTCAATTAAGACTCGTTTCCATGTTGTACACGATTCGACTCTATTTTTCTATGTTTGATTTACACGTGTTGTAAGCTGTTGTCTTTAGCTGAATCTTGGTATAACACTAACTTTCACACTTCTACACAAATGACGCCATACAAAGCTATTTTCAGACAGCAACCTCCGATTCATCTACCGTATTTATCTCGCGAATCAAATGTGGTTGTTGTTGCACGAAACTTACAAGAACGAGAGAGTATGATTGAAATATTAAAGTTTCATCTCTTGCGTGCACAACATTGCATGAAGCAAAATGCCGATGTGCATAGGTCGGAGAAGGACTTTGACATTGGATCTTATGTCTATGTTAACTTACAAAGTTTGGTCTCTGATGTTCTAATTCAAGAACATGTGGCAATTTCGGAAAGCAATATGGTACAACGTCAAGGTCGTCCTGTTAGAATGGTATTGGTTAAGTGGACACATTTGGATGAAGCTGAAGCTACATGGGAATTTTATATTGATTTGCCGAAGAATTTCCTTCATTTACACCTTGAGGACAAGGTTCTTCAAACCCGGGGGATCTGTTATAGGAATGGCACATGATTGATTTGAAGAAGGTGACGCTTGTTGCTTGGTGATCAAGTTATTTACAATTCACTAGATAGATCTTTTTCTCTTATCTTCTTATCTTGTTTCTATTTTTACTAGGTTAATTTTTCATCAGTTATAAAGGCTTTTGCCTTGTCGTTATGTTCTTTACCAAAAACTTATTCAGACATATTGTTATATCTCTTAAGTTGTGCCCGTAAGCTTCATATTGTTGCTTGTGAGTTTTTCGAACATTTGCTCCTTGCGTGCTTTGCTTCGTTGATCTATCTATAAATCGTACTTTCTTCTCTACTAAGTCTCGTTTTTGTCTAGTATATGATTCGACTCTGTTTTTTATATTAGATATGCACATGTTTCTAGATTGAAGTTTCATCTCTTGCGGGAACAACATCGCATGAAATAAAACGACGATGTGCATAAGTCGGAGAAGGAGTTTGACATTAGAGATTATGTCTATGTTAACTTACAACCTTATCACCAAAACTCTGTTGTTACTCGTGCAAATCAAAAGCTGAGTCCGAAATATTATGGTCCTTACCATATTATCGATAAGAGTTGATCGGTTGCATACAAATTGGATCTTCCAAAAACTTCAAAGAGTTATCCTGTCTTTCTCTCTCTTTTCCTAGAATCCTTTTTGTTAATATTCTTATTCCGTCTATATTACAAAGTTCGGTCTCTAATGTTCTAATTAAAGAAACTGACACAATTTTGAAAAGGAAGATGGTACAACATCATGGTCAAGCAGTTACAATGGTATTGGTTAAGTGGACAATTTTGGATGAAGCTAAAGCTACATGGGAAATTTTATTCTAATTTCGAGAAGTAGTTTCCTTCATTTACACCTTGAGGACAAGGTTCTTCAAACCCGGGGTATTTTATATTGGAGTGGCACGTGATTGATTTGAAGAAGGGTGACGCTTGTTGCTTGGTAATCAAGTTAATTTCAATTCACTATATAGATCTTTTTCTCTTATCTTCTTATCTTGTTTCTATTTTTACTAGGTTAATTTTTCATCACTTATAAAGGCTTTTGCCTTGTCGTTATGTTCTTTACCAAAAAATTATTCAGACATATTGTTATGTCTCTTAAGTCGTGCTCGTAAGCTTCATATTGTTTCTTGTGAGTTTTTTGAACATTTGCTCCTTGCGTACTTTCTTCTCAATTAAGACTCGTTTCCATGTTGTACACGATTCGACTCTATTTTTCTATGTTTGATTTACACGTGTTGTAAGCTGTTGTCTTTAGCTGAATCTTGGTATAACACTAACTTTCACACTTCTACACAAATGACGCCATACAAAGCTATTTTCAGACAGCAACCTCCGATTCATCTACCGTATTTATCTCGCGAATCAAATGTGGTTGTTGTTGCACGAAACTTACAAGAACGAGAGAGTATGATTGAAATATTAAAGTTTCATCTCTTGCGTGCACAACATTGCATGAAGCAAAATGCCGATGTGCATAGGTCGGAGAAGGACTTTGACATTGGATCTTATGTCTATGTTAACTTACAAAGTTTGGTCTCTGATGTTCTAATTCAAGAACATGTGGCAATTTCGGAAAGCAATATGGTACAACGTCAAGGTCGTCCTGTTAGAATGGTATTGGTTAAGTGGACACATTTGGATGAAGCTGAAGCTACATGGGAATTTTATATTGATTTGCCGAAGAATTTCCTTCATTTACACCTTGAGGACAAGGTTCTTCAAACCCGGGGGATCTGTTATAGGAATGGCACATGATTGATTTGAAGAAGGTGACGCTTGTTGCTTGGTGATCAAGTTATTTACAATTCACTAGATAGATCTTTTTCTCTTATCTTCTTATCTTGTTTCTATTTTTACTAGGTTAATTTTTCATCAGTTATAAAGGCTTTTGCCTTGTCGTTATGTTCTTTACCAAAAACTTATTCAGACATATTGTTATATCTCTTAAGTTGTGCCCGTAAGCTTCATATTGTTGCTTGTGAGTTTTTCGAACATTTGCTCCTTGCGTGCTTTGCTTCGTTGATCTATCTATAAATCGTACTTTCTTCTCTACTAAGTCTCGTTTTTGTCTAGTATATGATTCGACTCTGTTTTTTATATTAGATATGCACATGTTTCTAGATTGAAGTTTCATCTCTTGCGGGAACAACATCGCATGAAATAAAACGACGATGTGCATAAGTCGGAGAAGGAGTTTGACATTAGAGATTATGTCTATGTTAACTTACAACCTTATCACCAAAACTCTGTTGTTACTCGTGCAAATCAAAAGCTGAGTCCGAAATATTATGGTCCTTACCATATTATCGATAAGAGTTGATCGGTTGCATACAAATTGGATCTTCCAAAAACTTCAAAGAGTTATCCTGTCTTTCATGTTTCCAACCTAGAATCCTTTTTGTTAATATTCTTATTCCGTCTATATTACAAAGTTCGGTCTCTAATGTTCTAATTAAAGAAACTGACACAATTTTGAAAAGGAAGATGGTACAACATCATGGTCAAGCAGTTACAATGGTATTGGTTAAGTGGACCAATTTGGATGAAGCTAAAGCTACATGGGAAATTTTATTCTAATTTCGAGAAGTAGTTTCCTTCATTTACACCTTGAGGACAAGGTTCTTCAAACCCGGGGTATTTTATATTGGTGTGGCACGTGATTGATTTGAAGAAGGGTGACGCTTGTTGCTTGGTAATCAAGTTAATTTCAATTCACTATATAGATCTTTTTCTCTTATCTTCTTATCTTGTTTCTATTTTTACTAGGTTAATTTTTCATCAGTTATAAAGGCTTTTGCCTTGTCGTTATGTTCTTTACCAAAAAATTATTCAGACATATTGTTATGTCTCTTAAGTCGTGCTTGTAAGCTTCATATTGTTTCTTGTGAGTTTTTCGAACATTTGCTCCTTGCGTACTTTCTTCTCAATTAAGACTCGTTTCCATGTTGTACACGATTCGACTCTGTTTTTCTATGTTTGATTTACACGTGTTGTAAGCTGTTGTCTTTAGCTGAATCTTGGTATAACACTAACTTTCACACTTCTACACAAATGACGCCATACAAAGCTATTTTCAGACAGCAACCTCCGATTCATCTACCGTATTTATCTCGCGAATCAAAAGTGGTTGTTGTTGCACGAAACTTACAAGAACGAGAGAGTATGATTGAAATATTAAAGTTTCATCTCTTGCGTGCACAACATTGCATGAAGCAAAATGCCGATGTGCATAGGTCGGAGAAGGACTTTGACATTGGATCTTATGTCTATGTTAACTTACAAAGTTTGGTCTCTGATGTTCTAATTCAAGAACATGTGGCAATTTCGGAAAGCAATATGGTACAACGTCAAGGTCGTCCTGTTAGAATGGTATTGGTTAAGTGGACACATTTGGATGAAGCTGAAGCTACATGGGAATTTTATATTGATTTGCCGAAGAATTTCCTTCATTTACACCTTGAGGACAAGGTTCTTCAAACCCGGGGGATCTGTTATAGGAATGGCACATGATTGATTTGAAGAAGGTGACGCTTGTTGCTTGGTGATCAAGTTATTTACAATTCAATAGATAGATCTTTTTCTCTTATATTCTTATCTTGTTTCTATTTTTACTAGGTTAATTTTTCATCTGTTATAAAGGCTTTTGCCTTGTCGTTATGTTCTTTACCAAAAAATTATTCAGACATATTGTTATGTCTCTTAAGTCATGCTCGTAAGCTTCATATTGTTTCTTGTGAGTTTTTCGAACATTTGCTCCTTGCGTACTTTCTTCTCAATTAAGACTCGTTTCCATGTTGTACACGATTCGACTCTGTTTTTCTATGTTTGATTTACACGTGTTGTAAGCTGTTGTATTTAGCTGAATCTTGGTATAACACTAACTTTCACACTTCTACACAAATGACGCCATACAAAGCTATTTTCAGACAGCAACCTCCGATTCATCTACCGTATTTATCTCGCGAATCAAAAGTGGTTGTTGTTGCACGAAACTTACAAGAACGAGAGAGTATGATTGAAATATTAAAGTTTCATCTCTTGCGTGCACAACATTGCATGAAGCAAAATGCCGATGTGCATAGGTCGGAGAAGGACTTTGACATTGGAGCTTATGTCTATGTTAACTTACAAAGTTTGGTCTCTGATGTTCTAATTCAAGAACATGTGGCAATTTCGGAAAGCAATATGGTACAACGTCAAGGTCGTCCTGTTAGAATGGTATTGGTTAAGTGGACACATTTGGATGAAGCTGAAGCTACATGGGAATTTTATATTGATTTGCCGAAGAATTTCCTTCATTTACACCTTGAGGACAAGGTTCTTCAAACCCGGGGGATCTGTTATAGGAATGGCACATGATTGATTTGAAGAAGGTGACGCTTGTTGCTTGGTGATCAAGTTATTTACAATTCAATAGATAGATCTTTTTCTCTTATATTCTTTTATATCTTGTTTCTATTTTACTAGGTTAATTTTTCATCTGTTATAAAGGCTTTTGCCTTGTCGTTATGTTCTTTACCAAAAAATTATTCAGACATATTGTTATGTCTCTTAAGTCATGCTCGTAAGCTTCATATTGTTTCTTGTGAGTTTTTCGAACATTTGCTCCTTGCGTACTTTCTTCTCAATTAAGACTCGTTTCCATGTTGTACACGATTCGACTCTGTTTTTCTATGTTTGATTTACACGTGTTGTAAGCTGTTGTATTTAGCTGAATCTTGGTATAAACACTAACTTTCACACTTCTACACAAATGATGCCATACAAAGCTATTTTCAGACAGCAACCTCCGATTCATCTACCGTATTTATCTCGCGAATCAAAAGTGGTTGTTGTTGCACGAAACTTACAAGAACGAGAGAGTATGATTGAAATATTAAAGTTTCATCTCTTGCGTGCACAACATTGCATGAAGCAAAATGCCGATGTGCATAGGTCGGAGAAGGACTTTGACATTGGAGCTTATGTCTATGTTAACTTACAAAGTTTGGTCTCTGATGTTCTAATTCAAGAACATGTGGCAATTTCGGAAAGCAATATGGTACAACGTCAAGGTCGTCCTGTTAGAATGGTATTGGTTAAGTGGACACATTTGGATGAAGCTGAAGCTACATGGGAATTTTATATTGATTTGCCGAAGAATTTCCTTCATTTACACCTTGAGGACAAGGTTCTTCAAACCCGGGGGATCTGTTATAGGAATGGCACATGATTGATTTGAAGAAGGTGACGCTTGTTGCTTGGTGATCAAGTTATTTACAATTCACTAGATAGATCTTTTTCTCTTATCTTCTTATCTTGTTTCTATTTTTACTAGGTTAATTTTTCATCAGTTATAAAGGCTTTTGCCTTGTCGTTATGTTCTTTACCAAAAACTTATTCAGACATATTGTTATATCTCTTAAGTTGTGCCCGTAAGCTTCATATTGTTGCTTGTGAGTTTTTCGAACATTTGCTCCTTGCGTGCTTTGCTTCGTTGATCTATCTATAAATCGTACTTTCTTCTCTACTAAGTCTCGTTTTTGTCTAGTATATGATTCGACTCTGTTTTTTATATTAGATATGCACATGTTTCTAGATTGAAGTTTCATCTCTTGCGGGAACAACATCGCATGAAATAAAACGACGATGTGCATAAGTCGGAGAAGGAGTTTGACATTGGAGATTATGTCTATGTTAACTTACAACCTTATCACCAAAACTCTGTTGTTACTCGTGCAAATCAAAAGCTGAGTCCGAAATATTATGGTCCTTACCATATTATCGATAAGAGTTGATCGGTTGCATACAAATTGGATCTTCCAAAAACTTCAAAGAGTTATCCTGTCTTTCATGTTTCCAACCTAGAATCCTTTTTGTTAATATTCTTATTCCGTCTATATTACAAAGTTCGGTCTCTAATGTTCTAATTAAAGAAACTGACACAATTTTGAAAAGGAAGATGGTACAACATCATGGTCAAGCAGTTACAATGGTATTGGTTAAGTGGACAATTTTGGATGAAGCTAAAGCTACATGGGAAATTTTATTCTAATTTCGAGAAGTAGTTTCCTTCATTTACACCTTGAGGACAAGGTTCTTCAAACCCGGGGTATTTTATATTGGAGTGGCACGTGATTGATTTGAAGAAGGGTGACGCTTGTTGCTTGGTAATCAAGTTAATTTCAATTCACTATATAGATCTTTTTCTCTTATCTTCTTATCTTGTTTCTATTTTTACTAGGTTAATTTTTCATCACTTATAAAGGCTTTTGCCTTGTCGTTATGTTCTTTACCAAAAAATTATTCAGACATATTGTTATGTCTCTTAAGTCGTGCTCGTAAGCTTCATATTGTTTCTTGTGAGTTTTTTGAACATTTGCTCCTTGCGTACTTTCTTCTCAATTAAGACTCGTTTCCATGTTGTACACGATTCGACTCTATTTTTCTATGTTTGATTTACACGTGTTGTAAGCTGTTGTCTTTAGCTGAATCTTGGTATAACACTAACTTTCACACTTCTACACAAATGACGCCATTCAAAGCTATTTTCAGACAGCAACCTCCGATTCATCTACCGTATTTATCTCGCGAATCAAATGTGGTTGTTGTTGCACGAAACTTACAAGAACGAGAGAGTATGATTGAAATATTAAAGTTTCATCTCTTGCGTGCACAACATTGCATGAAGCAAAATGCCGATGTGCATAGGTCGGAGAAGGACTTTGACATTGGAGCTTATGTCTATGTTAACTTACAAAGTTTGGTCTCTGATGTTCTAATTCAAGAACATGTGGCAATTTCGGAAAGCAATATGGTACAACGTCAAGGTCGTCCTGTTAGAATGGTATTGGTTAAGTGGACACATTTGGATGAAGCTGAAGCTACATGGGAATTTTATATTGATTTGCCGAAGAATTTCCTTCATTTACACCTTGAGGACAAGGTTCTTCAAACCCGGGGGATCTGTTATAGGAATGGCACATGATTGATTTGAAGAAGGTGACGCTTGTTGCTTGGTGATCAAGTTATTTACAATTCACTAGATAGATCTTTTTCTCTTATCTTCTTATCTTGTTTCTATTTTTACTAGGTTAATTTTTCATCAGTTATAAAGGCTTTTGCCTTGTCGTTATGTTCTTTACCAAAAACTTATTCAGACATATTGTTATATCTCTTAAGTTGTGCCCGTAAGCTTCATATTGTTGCTTGTGAGTTTTTCGAACATTTGCTCCTTGCGTGCTTTGCTTCGTTGATCTATCTATAAATCGTACTTTCTTCTCTACTAAGTCTCGTTTTTGTCTAGTATATGATTCGACTCTGTTTTTTATATTAGATATGCACATGTTTCTAGATTGAAGTTTCATCTCTTGCGGGAACAACATCGCATGAAATAAAACGACGATGTGCATAAGTCGGAGAAGGAGTTTGACATTAGAGATTATGTCTATGTTAACTTACAACCTTATCACCAAAACTCTGTTGTTACTCGTGCAAATCAAAAGCTGAGTCCGAAATATTATGGTCCTTACCATATTATCGATAAGAGTTGATCGGTTGCATACAAATTGGATCTTCCAAAAACTTCAAAGAGTTATCCTGTCTTTCATGTTTCCAACCTAGAATCCTTTTTGTTAATATTCTTATTCCGTCTATATTACAAAGTTCGGTCTCTAATGTTCTAATTAAAGAAACTGACACAATTTTGAAAAGGAAGATGGTACAACATCATGGTCAAGCAGTTACAATGGTATTGGTTAAGTGGACCAATTTGGATGAAGCTAAAGCTACATGGGAAATTTTATTCTAATTTCGAGAAGTAGTTTCCTTCATTTACACCTTGAGGACAAGGTTCTTCAAACCCGGGGTATTTTATATTGGTGTGGCACGTGATTGATTTGAAGAAGGGTGACGCTTGTTGCTTGGTAATCAAGTTAATTTCAATTCACTATATAGATCTTTTTCTCTTATCTTCTTATCTTGTTTCTATTTTTACTAGGTTAATTTTTCATCAGTTATAAAGGCTTTTGCCTTGTCGTTATGTTCTTTACCAAAAAATTATTCAGACATATTGTTATGTCTCTTAAGTCGTGCTTGTAAGCTTCATATTGTTTCTTGTGAGTTTTTCGAACATTTGCTCCTTGCGTACTTTCTTCTCAATTAAGACTCGTTTCCATGTTGTACACGATTCGACTCTGTTTTTCTATGTTTGATTTACACGTGTTGTAAGCTGTTGTCTTTAGCTGAATCTTGGTATAACACTAACTTTCACACTTCTACACAAATGACGCCATACAAAGCTATTTTCAGACAGCAACCTCCGATTCATCTACCGTATTTATCTCGCGAATCAAAAGTGGTTGTTGTTGCACGAAACTTACAAGAACGAGAGAGTATGATTGAAATATTAAAGTTTCATCTCTTGCGTGCACAACATTGCATGAAGCAAAATGCCGATGTGCATAGGTCGGAGAAGGACTTTGACATTGGATCTTATGTCTATGTTAACTTACAAAGTTTGGTCTCTGATGTTCTAATTCAAGAACATGTGGCAATTTCGGAAAGCAATATGGTACAACGTCAAGGTCGTCCTGTTAGAATGGTATTGGTTAAGTGGACACATTTGGATGAAGCTGAAGCTACATGGGAATTTTATATTGATTTGCCGAAGAATTTCCTTCATTTACACCTTGAGGACAAGGTTCTTCAAACCCGGGGGATCTGTTATAGGAATGGCACATGATTGATTTGAAGAAGGTGACGCTTGTTGCTTGGTGATCAAGTTATTTACAATTCAATAGATAGATCTTTTTCTCTTATATTCTTATCTTGTTTCTATTTTTACTAGGTTAATTTTTCATCTGTTATAAAGGCTTTTGCCTTGTCGTTATGTTCTTTACCAAAAAATTATTCAGACATATTGTTATGTCTCTTAAGTCATGCTCGTAAGCTTCATATTGTTTCTTGTGAGTTTTTCGAACATTTGCTCCTTGCGTACTTTCTTCTCAATTAAGACTCGTTTCCATGTTGTACACGATTCGACTCAGTTTTTCTATGTTTGATTTAGACGTGTTGTAAGCTGTTGTATTTAGCTGAATCTTGGTATAACACTAACTTTCACACTTCTACACAAATGACGCCATACAAAGCTATTTTCAGACAGCAACCTCCGATTCATCTACCGTATTTATCTCGCGAATCAAAAGTGGTTGTTGTTGCACGAAACTTACAAGAACGAGAGAGTATGATTGAAATATTAAAGTTTCATCTCTTGCGTGCACAACATTGCATGAAGCAAAATGCCGATGTGCATAGGTCGGAGAAGGACTTTGACATTGGAGCTTATGTCTATGTTAACTTACAAAGTTTGGTCTCTGATGTTCTAATTCAAGAACATGTGGCAATTTCGGAAAGCAATATGGTACAACGTCAAGGTCGTCCTGTTAGAATGGTATTGGTTAAGTGGACACATTTGGATGAAGCTGAAGCTACATGGGAATTTTATATTGATTTGCCGAAGAATTTCCTTCATTTACACCTTGAGGACAAGGTTCTTCAAACCCAGGGGATCTGTTATAGGAATGGCACATGATTGATTTGAAGAAGGTGACGCTTGTTGCTTGGTGATCAAGTTATTTACAATTCACTAGATAGATCTTTTTCTCTTATCTTCTTATCTTGTTTCTATTTTTACTAGGTTAATTTTTCATCAGTTATAAAGGCTTTTGCCTTGTCGTTATGTTCTTTACCAAAAACTTATTCAGACATATTGTTATATCTCTTAAGTTGTGCCCGTAAGCTTCATATTGTTGCTTGTGAGTTTTTCGAACATTTGCTCCTTGCGTGCTTTGCTTCGTTGATCTATCTATAAATCGTACTTTCTTCTCTACTAATTCTCGTTTTTGTCTAGTATATGATTCGACTCTGTTTTTTATATTAGATATGCACATGTTTCTAGATTGAAGTTTCATCTCTTGCGGGAACAACATCGCATGAAATAAAACGACGATGTGCATAAGTCGGAGAAGGAGTTTGACATTGGAGATTATGTCTATGTTAACTTACAACCTTATCACCAAAACTCTGTTGTTACTCGTGCAAATCAAAAGCTGAGTCCGAAATATTATGGTCCTTACCATATT
This sequence comes from Lepidium sativum, assembly GCA_023374145.1. Lineage (NCBI taxonomy): Eukaryota > Viridiplantae > Streptophyta > Magnoliopsida > Brassicales > Brassicaceae > Lepidium > Lepidium sativum. Next base: position 82,182 of record JAKUCM010001237.1, on the reverse strand, counting down.
ATCGATAAGAGTTGATCGGTTGCATACAAATTGGATCTTCCAAAAACTTCAAAGAGTTATCCTGTCTTTCATGTTTCCAACCTAGAATCCTTTTTGTTAATATTCTTATTCCGTCTATATTACAAAGTTCGGTCTCTAATGTTCTAATTAAAGAAACTGACACAATTTTGAAAAGGAAGATGGTACAACATCATGGTCAAGCAGTTACAATGGTATTGGTTAAGTGGACCAATTTGGATGAAGCTAAAGCTACATGGGAAATTTTATTCTAATTTCGAGAAGTAGTTTCCTTCATTTACACCTTGAGGACAAGGTTCTTCAAACCCGGGGTATTTTATATTGGAGTGGCACGTGATTGATTTGAAGAAGGGTGACGCTTGTTGCTTGGTAATCAAGTTAATTTCAATTCACTATATAGATCTTTTTCTCTTATCTTCTTATCTTGTTTCTATTTTTACTAGGTTAATTTTTCATCACTTATAAAGGCTTTTGCCTTGTCGTTATGTTCTTTACCAAAAAATTATTCAGACATATTGTTATGTCTCTTAAGTCGTGCTCGTAAGCTTCATATTGTTTCTTGTGAGTTTTTTTGAACATTTGCTCCTTGCGTACTTTCTTCTCAATTAAGACTCGTTTCATGTTGTACACGATTCGACTCTGTTTTTCTATGTTTGATTTACACGTGTTGTAAGCTGTTGTCTTTAGCTGAATCTTGGTATAACACTAACTTTCACACTTCTACACAAATGACGCCATACAAAGCTATTTTTCAGACAGCAACCTCCGATTCATCTACCGTATTTATCTCGCGAATCAAAAGTGGTTGTTGTTGCACGAAACTTACAAGAACGAGAGAGTATGATTGAAATATTAAAGTTTCATCTCTTGCGTGCACAACATTGCATGAAGCAAAATGCCGATGTGCATAGGTCGGAGAAGGACTTTGACATTGGAGCTTATGTCTATGTTAACTTACAAAGTTTGGTCTCTGATGTTCTAATTCAAGAACATGTGGCAATTTCGGAAAGCAATATGGTACAACGTCAAGGTCGTCCTGTTAGAATGGTATTGGTTAAGTGGACACATTTGGATGAAGCTGAAGCTACATGGGAATTTTATATTGATTTGCCGAAGAATTTCTTCATTTACACCTTGAGGACAAGGTTCTTCAAACCCGGGGGATCTGTTATAGGAATGGCACATGATTGATTTGAAGAAGGTGACGATTGTTGCTTGGTGATCAAGTTATTTACAATTCACTAGATAGATCTTTTTCTCTTATCTTCTTATCTTGTTTCTATTTTTACTAGGTTAATTTTTCATCAGTTATAAAGGCTTTTGCCTTGTCGTTATGTTCTCTTACCAAAAACTTATTCAGACATATTGTTATATCTCTTAAGGTTGTGCCCGTAAGCTTCATATTGTTGCTTGTGAGTTTTTCGAACATTTGCTCCTTGCGGTGCTTTGCTTCGTTGATCTATCTATAAATCGTACTTTCTTCTCTACTAAGGTCTCGTTTTTGTCTAGTATATGATTCGACTCTGTTTTTTATATTAGATATGCACATGTTTCTAGATTGAAGTTTCATCTCTTGCGGGAACAACATCGCATGAAATAAAACGACGATGTGCATAAGTCGGAGAAGGAGTTTGACATTAGAGATTATGTCTATGTTAACTTACAACCTTATCACCAAAACTCTGTTGTTACTCGTGCAAATCAAAAGCTGAGTCCGAAATATTATGGTCCTTACCATATTATCGATAAGAGTTGATCGGTTGCATACAAATTGGATCTTCCAAAAACTTCAAAGAGTTATCCTGTCTTTCATGTTTCCAACCTAGAATCCTTTTGTTAATATTCTTATTCCGTCTATATTACAAAGTTCGGTCTCTAATGTTCTAATTAAAGAAACTGACACAATTTTGAAAAGGGAAGATGGTACAACATCGATGGTCAAGCAGTTACAATGGTATTGGTTAAGTGGACCAATTTGGATGAAGCTAAAGCTACAAAATTTTATTCTAATTTGGAGAAGCATTTTCCTTCATTTACACCTTGAGGACAAGGTTCTTCAAACCCGGGGTATTTTATATAGGAATTGCACGTGATTGATTTGAAGAAGGGTGACGCTTGTTGCTTGGTAATCAATTTATTTTCGATTCACTATATAGATCTTTTTCTCTTATCTTCTTACTTTGTTTCTACTTTTACTAGGTTAATTTTTCATCTGTTATAAAGGCTTTTGCCTTGTCGTTATGTTCTTTACCAAAAAATTATTCAGACATATTGTTATGTCTCTTAAGTCATGCTCGTAAGCTTCATATTGTTTCTTGCGAGTTTTTTGAACATTTGCTCCTTGCGTACTTTCTTCTCAATTAAGACTCGTTTCCATGTTGTACACGATTCGACTCTGTTTTTCTATGTTAGATTTACACGTGTTGTAAGCTGTTGTCTTTAGCTGAATCTTGGTATAACACTAACTTTCACACTTCCACACAAATGACGCCATACAAAGCTATTTTCAGACAGCAACCTCCGATTCATCTACCGTATTTACCTCGCGAATCAAAAGTGGTTGTTGTTGCATGAAACTTACAAGAACGAGAGAGTATGATTGAAATATTAAAGTTTCATCTCTTGCGTGCACAACATTACATGAAGCAAAATGCCGTTGTGCATAGGTCGGAGAAGGACTTTGACATTGGAGCTTATGTCTATGTTAACTTACAGAGTTCGGTCTCTGATGTTCTAATTCAAGGTCGTCCTGTTAGAATGGTATTGGTTAAGTGGACACATTTGAATGAAGCTGAAGCTACATGGGAATTTTATATTGATTTGCCAAAGAATTTCCTTCATTTACACCTTGAGGACAAGGTTCTTCAAACCTGGGGGATCTGTTATAGGAATGGCACATGATTGATTTGAAGAAGGTGACGCTTGTTGCTTGGTGATCAAGTTATTTACAATTCACTAGATAGATCTTTTTCTCTTATCTTCTTACCTTGTTTCTATTTTTACTAGGTTAATTTTTCATCTGTTATAAAGGCTTTTGCCTTGTCGTTATGTTCTTCACCAAAAAATTATTCAGACATATTGTTATGTCTCTTAAGTCGTGCTCGTAAGCTTCATATTGTTACGTGTGAGTTTTTCGAACATTTGCTCCTTGCGTGCTTTGCTTCGTTGATCTATCTATTAATTGTACTTTCTTCTCTATTAAGTCTCGTTTTCCTGTAGTATATGATTCGACTCTGTTTTTTATATTAGATATGCACATGTTTCTAGATTGAAGTTTCATCTCTTGCGGGCACAACATCGCATGAAATAAAACGACGATGAGCATAGGTCGGAGAAGGAGTTTGACATTGGAGATTATGTCTATATTAACTTACAACCTTATCGCCAAAACTCTGTTGTTACTCGTGCAAATCCAAAGCTGAGTCCGAAATATTATGGTCCTTATCGTATTCTCGATAAGTGTTGATCGGTTGCATACAAATTGGATCTTCCAACAACTTCAAAAAGTTATCCCGTCTTTCGTGTTTCCCAACTAGAAGTCCTTTTTGTTAATATTCTTATTCCGTCTATATTACAAAGTTTGGTCTCTAATGTTCTAATTAAAAAACCTGACAGAATTTTGAAAAGGAAGATGGTACAACATCAATGTCAAGCAGTTACAATGGTATTGGTTAAGTGGACCCATTTGGATGAAGCTAAAGCTACATGGGAAATTTTATTCAAATTTGGAGAAGCAGTTTCCTTCATTTACACCTTGAGGACAAGGTTCTTCAAACCCGGGGTATTTTATATAGGAATTGCACGTGATTGATTTGAAGAAGGGTGACGCTTGTTGCTTAGTAATCAAGTTATTTTCGATTCACTATATAGATGTTTTTCTCTTATCTTCTTACTTTGTTTCTACTTTTACTAGGTTAATTTTTCATCTGTTATAAAGGCTTTTGCCTTGTCGTTATGTTCTTTACCAAAAAATTATTCAGACATATTGTTATGTCTCTTAAGTCATGCTCGTAAGCTTCATATTGTTTCTTGTGAGTTTTTTGAACATTTGCTCCTTGAGTACTTTCTTCTCAATTAAGACTCGTTTCCATGTTGTACACGATTCGACTCTGTTTTTCTATGTTAGATTTACACGTGTTGTAAGCTGTTGTCTTTAGCTGAATCTTGGTATATCACTAACTTTCACACTTCCACACAAATGACGCCATACAAAGCTATTTTCAGACAGCAACCTCCGATTCATCTACCGTATTTACCTCGCGATTTTTTTTTTTTTTTTTTTTTTTTTTTTTTTTTTTTTTTTTTTAGAATGATTGAAATATTAAAGTTTCATCTCTTGCATGCACAACATTACATGAAGCAAAATGCCGTTGTGCATAGGTCGGAGAAGGACTTTGACATTGGAGCTTATGTCTATGTTAACTTACAAAGTTCGGTCTCTGATGTTCTAATTCAAGGTCGTCCTGTTAGAATGGTATTGGTTAAGTGGACACATTTGGATGAAGCTGAAGCTACATGGGAATTTTATATTGATTTGCCAAAGAATTTCCTTCATTTACACCTTGAGGACAAGGTTCTTCAAACCCGGGGGATCTGTTATAGGAATGGCACATGATTGATTTAAAGAAGGTGACGCTTGTTGCTTGGTGATCAAGTTATTTACAATTCACTAGATAGATCTTTTTCTCTTATCTTCTTATCTTGTTTCTATTTTTACTAGGTTAATTTTTCATCTGTTATAAAGACTTTTGCCTTGTCGTTATGTTCTTCACCAAAAAATTATTCAGACATATTGTTATGTCTCTTAAGTCGTGCTCGTAAGCTTCATATTGTTACGTGTGAGTTTTTTGAACATTTGCTCCTTGCGTGCTTTGCTTCGTTGATCTATCTATAAATTGTACTTTCTTCTCTATTAAGTCCCGTTTTCTTGTAGTATATGATTCGACTCTATTTTTTATAATAGATATGCACTTGTTTCTAGATTGAAGTTTCATCTCTTGCGTGCACAACATTGCATGAAGCAAAATGCCGATGTGCATAGGTTGGAGAAGGAGTTTGACATTGGAGATTATGTCTATGTTAACTTACAACCTTATCATCAAAACTCTGTTGTGTTTCGTGCAAATCAAAAGCTGAGTCCGAAATATTATGGTCCCTTACCGTATTATTGATAAGTGTTGATCGGTTGCATACAAATTGGATCTTCCAACAAATTCAAAGAGTTATCCCGTCTTTCGTGTTTCCCAACTAGAAGTCATTTTTGTTAATATTCTTATTCCCTTCTATATTACAAAGTTTGGTCTCTAATGTTCTAATTAAAGAACCTGACACAATTTTGAAAAGGAAGATGGTACAACATCAAGGTCAAGCAGTTACAATGGTATTGGTTAAGTGGACCCATTTGGATGAAGTAAAGCAACATGGGAAATTTTATTCTAATTTGGTGAAGCAATTTCCTTCATTTACACCTTGAGGACAAGGTTCTTCAAACTCGGGGTATTTTATATAGGAGTGGCACGTGATTGATTTGAAGAATGGTGACGCTTGTTGCTTGGTAATCAAGTTATTTTCAATTCACTATATAGATCTTTTTCTCTTATCTTCTTATCTTGTTTCTATTTTTACTAGGTTAATTTTTCATCTGTTATAAAGGCTTTTGCCTTGTCGTTATGTTTCTTTACCAAAAAATTATTCAGACATATTGTTATGTCTCTTAAGTCGTGCTCGTAAGCTTCATATTGTTTCTTGTGAGTTTTTTGAACAGTTGCTGCTTGCGTACTTTCTTCTCAATTAAGACTCGTTTCCATGTTGTACACGATTCGACTCTGTTTTTCTATGTAGACTTACACGTGTTGTCAGCTGTTGTCTTTAGCTGACTCTTGGTATAACACTAACTTTCACACTTCTACACAAATGACGCCATACAAAGCTATTTTCAGACAACAACCTCCGATTCATCTACCGTATTTACCTCGCGAATCAAAAGTGGTTGTTGTTCCACGAAAACTTACAAGAACGAGAGAGTATGATTGAAATATTAAAGTTTCATCTCTTGCGTGCACAACATTGCATGAAGCAAAATGCCGATTGCATAGGTCAGAGAAGGACTTTGACATTGGAGCTTATGTCTATGTTAGCTTACAAAGTTTGGTCTCTGATGTTCTAATTAAAGAACATGAGGCAATTTCGGAAAGCAATATGGTACAACGTCAAGGTCGTCCTGTTACAATGGTATTGGTTAAGTAGACACATTTGGATGAAGCTGAAGCTACATGGGAATTTTATATTGATTTGCCGAAGAATTTCCTTCATTTACACCTTGAGGACAAGGTTCTTCAAACCCGGGGGATCTGTTATAGGAATGGTACATGATTGATTTGAAGAAGGTGACGCTTGTTACTTGGTGATCAAGTTATTTACGATTCACTAGATAGATCTTTTTCTCTTATCTTCTTACCTTGTTTCTATTTTACTAGGTTAATTTTTCATCTATTATAAAGGCTTTTGCTTTGTCGTTATGTTCTTTACCAAAAAATTATTCAAACATATTGTTATGTCTCTTAAGTCGTGCTCGTAAGGTTCATATTGTTGCGTGTGAGTTTTTCGAACATTTGCTCCTTGCGTGCTTTACTTCGTTGATCTATCTATAAATCGTACTTTCTTCTCTTTTAAGTCTCGTTTTCGTGTAGTATATGATTCGACTCTGTTTTTTATATTAGATATGCACATGTTTCTAGATTGAAGTTTCATCTCTTGCGTACACACCATTGCATGAAGCAAAACGACGATGTGCATAGGTCGGAGAAGGAGTTTGACATTGGAGATTATGTCTATGTTAACTTACAACCTTATCGTCAAAATTCTGTTGTGTTTCGTGCAAATCAAAAGCTGAGTCCGAAATATTATTGTCCTTACCGTATTATCGATAAGTGTTGATTGGTTGCATACAAATTGGATCTTCCAACAACTTCAAAGAGTTATCCCGTCTTTCGTGTTTCCCAACTAGAAGTCCTTTTTGTTAATATTCTTATTCCGTCTATATTACAAAGTTTGGTCTCTAATGTTTAAATTAAAGAACCTGACACAATTTTGAAAAGGAAGATGGTACAACATCAAGGTCAAGCAGTTACAATGGTATTGGTTAAGTGGACCCATTTAGATGAACCTAAAGCTACATGGGAAGTTTTAGTCTAATTTGGAGAAGCAGTTTCCTTCATTTACACCTTGAGGCCAAGGTTCTTCAAACCCGGGGTATTTTATATAGGAATGGCACTTGATTGATTTGGAGAAGGGTGACGCTTGTTGCTTGGTAATCAAGTTATTTTCGATTCACTATATTGATCTTTTTCTCTTATCTTCTTATTTTGTTTCTATTTTTACTAGGTTAATTTTTCATCTGTTATAAAGCATTTTGCGTTGTCGTTATGTTCTTTACCAAAACATTATTCAGACATATTGTTATGTCTCATAAGTCGTGCTCGTAAGCTTCATATTGTTGCTTGTGATTTTTTTGAACATTTGCTCCTTGCGTGCTTTGCTTTGTTGATCTATCTATAAATCGTACTTTCTTCTCTATTAAGTCTCGTTTTCGTGTAGTATATGATTCTACTCTGTTTTTTATATTTGATATGCACATATTTCTAGATTGAAGTTTCATCTCTTGCGGGCACAACATCGCATGAAATAAAACGACGATGTGCATAGGTCGGAGATTGAGTTAGACATTGGAGATTATATCTATGTTAACTTACAACCTTATCGCCAAAAATCTGTTGTTACTCGTGCAAATCAAAAGCTGAGTCTGAAATATTATGGTCCTTACCGTATTATCAATAAGTGTTGATCGGTTGCATACAAATATGATCTTCCAACAACTTCATAGAGTAATCCCGTCTTTCGTGTTTCCAACCTAGAAGTCCTTTTTGTAATATTCTTATTCCGTCTATATTACAAAGTTTGGTCTCTAATGTTCTAATTAAAGAACCTGACACAATTTTGAAAAGGAAAATTGTACAACATCAAGGTCAAGCAGTTACAATGGTATTGGTTAAGTGGAGCCATTTGGATGAACCTAAAGCTACATGGGAAATTTTATTCAAATTTGGAGAAGCAGTTTCCTTCATTTACACCTTGAGGACAAGGTTCTTTAAACCCGGGGTATTTTATATAGGATTGGCACGTGATTGATTTGAAGAAGGGTGACACTTGCTGCTTGGTAATCAAGTTATTTTCGATTCACTATATAGATCTTTTTCTCTTATCTTCTTATTTTGTTTCTATTTTTACTAGGTTAATTTTTCATATGTTATAAAGGCTTTTGCCTTGTCGTTATGTTCTTTACCAAAAAATTATTCAGACATATTGTTATGTCTCATAAGTCGTGCTCGTAAGTTTCATATTGTTGCTTGTGAGTTTTTCGAACATTTGCTCCTTGCGTGCTTTCTTCTCAATTAAGACTCGTTTCCATGTTGTACACGATTCGACTCTGTTTTTCTATGTTAGATTTACACGTGTTGTAAGCTGTTGTCTTTAGCTGAATCTTGGTATAACACTAACTTTCACACTTCTACACAAATGACGCCATACAAAGCTATTTTCAGACAGCAACCTCGGATTCATCTACCGTATTTACCTCGCGAATCAAAATTTGTTGTTGTTTCATCTCTTGCGTGCACAACATTGGAGCTTATGTCTATGTTAGCTTACAAAGTTCGGTCTCTGATGTTCTAATTAAAGAACATGAGGCCATTTCGGAAAGCAATATGGTACAACGTCAAAGTCGTCCTGTTACAATGGTATTGGTTAAGTAGACACATTTGGATGAAGCTGAAGCTACATGGGAATTTTATATTGATTTGCCGAAGAGTTTCCTTCATTTACACCTTGAGGACAAGGTCCTTCAAACCCGGGGGATCTGTTATTGGAATGGTACATGATTGATTTGAAGACGGTGACGCTTGTTACTTGGTGATCAAGTTATTTACGATTCACTAGATAGATCTTTTTCTCTTATCTTCTTACCTTGTTTCTATTTTACTAGGTTAATTTTTCATCTGTTATAAAGGCTTTTGCCTTGTCGTTATGTTCTTTACCAAAAAATTATTCAAACATATTGTTATGTCTCTTAAGTCGTGCTCGTAAGCTTCATATTGTTGCGTGTGAGTTTTTCGAACATTTTCTCCTTGCGTGCTTTGCTTCGTTGATCTATCTATAAATCGTACTTTCTTCTCTTTTAAGTCTCGTTTTCGTGTAGTATATGATTCGACTCTGTTTTTTATATTAGATATGCACATGTTTCTAGATTGAAGTTTCATCTCTTGCGTGCACACCATTGCATGAAGCAAAACGACGGTGTGCATAGGTCGGAGAAGAAGTTTGACATTGGAGATTATCTCTATGTTAACTTACAACCTTATCCTCAAAATTCTGTTGTGTTTCGTGCAAATCAAAAGCTGAGTCCGAAATATTATGGTCCTTACCGTATTATCGATAAGTGTTGATCGGTTGCATACAAATTGGATCTTCCAACAACTTCAAAGAGTTATCCCGTCTTTCGTGTTTCCCAACTAGAAGTCCTTTTTGTTAATATTCTTATTCCTTCTATATTACAAATTTTGGTCTCCAATGTTCTAATTAAAGAACCTGACACAATTGGATGAAGTAAAGCAACATGGGAAATTTTATTCTAATTTAGTGAAGCAGTTTCCTTCATTTACACCTTGAGGACAAGGTTCTTCAAACCCGGGGTATTTTATATAGGAGTGGCACGTGATTGATTTGAAGAATGGTGACGCTTGTTGCTTGGTAATCAAGTTATTTTCAATTCACTATATAGATCTTTTTCTCTTATCTTCTTATCTTGTTTCTATTTTTACTAGGTTAATTTTTCATCTGTTATAAAGGCTTTTGCCTTGTCGTTATGTTCTTTACCAAAAAATTATTCAGACATATTGTTATGTCTCTTAAGTCGTGCTCGTAAGCTTCATATTGTTTCTTGTGAGTTTTTCGAACATTTGCTCCTTGCGTACTTTCTTCTCAATTAAGACTCGTTTCCATGTTGTACACGATTCGACTCTGTTTTTCTATGTTTGATTTACACGTGTTGTAAGCTGTTGTCTTTAGCTGAATCTTGGTATAACACTAACTTTCACACTTCTACACAAATGACGCCATACAAAGCTATTTTCATACAGCAACCTCCGATTCATCTACCGTATTTATCTCGCGAATCAAAAGTGGTTGTTGTTGCACGAAACTTACAAGAACGAGAGAGTATGATTGAAATATTAAAGTTTCATCTCTTGCGTGCACAACATTGCATGAAGCAAAATGCCGATGTGCATAGGTCGGAGAAGAACTTTGACATTGGAGCTTATGTCTATGTTAACTTACAAAGTTTGGTCTCTGATGTTCTAATTCAAGAACATGTGGCAATTTCGGAAAGCAATATGGTACAACGTCAAGGTCGTCCTGTTAGAATTGTATTGGTTAAGTAGACACATTTGGATGAAGCTGAAGCTACATGGGAATTTTATATTGATTTGTCGAAGAATTTCCTTCATTTACACCTTGAGGACAAGGTTCTTCAAACCCGGGGGATCTGTTATAGGAATGGTACATGATTGATTTGAAGAAGGTGACGCTTGTTACTTGGTGATCAAGTTATTTACGATTCACTAGATAGATCTTTTTCTCTTATCTTCTTACCTTGTTTCTATTTTACTAGGTTAATTTTTCATCTATTATAAAGGCTTTTGCTTTGTCGTTATGTTCTTTACCAAAAAATTATTCAAACATATTGTTATGTCTCTTAAGTCGTGCTCGTAAGCTTCATATTGTTGCGTGTGAGTTTTTCGAACATTTGCTCCTTGCGTGCTTTACTTCGTTGATCTATCTATAAATCGTACTTTCTTCTCTTTTAAGTCTCGTTTTCGTGTAGTATATGATTCGACTCTGTTTTTTATATTAGATATGCACATGTTTCTAGATTGAAGTTTCATCTCTTGCGTACACACCATTGCATGAAGCAAAACGACGATGTGCATAGGTCGGAGAAGGAGTTTAACATTGGAGATTATGTCTATGTTAACTTACAACCTTATCGTCAAAATTCTGTTGTGTTTCGTGCAAATCAAAAGCTGAGTCCGAAATATTATGGTCCTTACCGTATTATCGATAAGTCTTGATCGGTTGCATACAAATTGGATCTTCCAACAACTTCAAAGAGTTATCCCGTCTTTCGTGTTTCCCAACTAGAAGTCCTTTTTGTTAATATTCTTATTCCGTCTATATTACAAAGTTTGGTCTCTAATGTTTAAATTAAAGAACCTGACACAATTTTGAAAAGGAAGATGGTACAACATCAAGGTCAAGCAGTTACAATGGTATTGGTTAAGTGGACCCATTTGGATGAACCTAAAGCTACATGGGAAATTTTATTCTAATTTGGAGAAGTAGTTTCCTTCATTTACACCTTGAGGCCAAGGTTCTTCAAACCCGGGGTATTTTATATAGGAATGGCACTTGATTGATTTGGAGAAGGGTGACGCTTGTTGCTTGGTAATCAAGTTATTTTCGATTCACTATATAGATCTTTTTCTCTTATCTTCTTATTTTGTTTCTATTTTTACTAGGTTAATTTTTCATCTGTTATAAAGCCTTTTACCTTGTCGTTATGTTCTTTACCAAAACATTATTCAGACATATTGTTATGTCTCATAAGTCGTGCTCGTAAGCTTCATATTGTTGCTTGTGATTTTTTCGAACATTTGCTCCTTGCGTGCTTTGCTTCGGTGATCTATCTATAAATCGTACTTTCTTCTCTATTAAGTCTCGTTTTCGTGTAGTATATGATTCTACTCTGTTTTTTATATTAGATATGCACATATTTCTAGATTGAAGTTTCATCTCTTGCGGGCACAACATCGCATGAAATAAAACGACGATGTGCATAGGTCGGAGATTGAGTTAGACATTGGAGATTATATCTATGTTAACTTACAACCTTATCGCCAAAAATCTGTTGTGTTTCGTGCAAATCAAAAGCTGAGTCCGAAATATTATGGTCCTTACCGTATTATCGATAAGTCTTGATCGGTTGCATACAAATTGGATCTTCCAACAACTTCAAAGAGTTATCCCGTCTTTCGTGTTTCCCAACTAGAAGTCCTTTTTGTTAATATTCTTATTTCGTCTATATTACAAAGTTTGGTCTCTAATGTTCTAATTAAAGAACCTGACACAATTTTGAAAAGGAAGATTGTACAACATCAAGGTCAAGCAGTTACAATGGTATTGGTTAAGTGGACCCATTTGGATGAACCTAAAGCTACATGGGAAATTTTATTCTAATTTGGAGAAGCAGTTTCCTTCATTTACACCTTGAGGACAAGGTTCTTTAAACCCGGGGTATTTTATATAGGATTGGCACGTGATTGATTTGAAGAAGGGTGACACTTGCTGCTTGGTAATCAAGTTATTTTCGATTCACTATATAGATCTTTTTCTCTTATCTTCTTATTTTGTTTCTATTTTTACTAGGTTAATTTTTCATATGTTATAAAGGCTTTTGCCTTGTCGTTATGTTCTTTACCAAAAAATTATTCAGACATATTGTTATGTCTCATAAGTCGTGCTTGTAAGCTTCATATTGTTGCTTGTGAGTTTTTCGAACATTTGCTCCTTGCGTGCTTTCTTCTCAATTAAGACTCGTTTCCATGTTGTACACGATTCGACTCTGTTTTTCTATGTTAGATTTACACGTGTTGTAAGCTGTTGTCTTTAGCTGAATCTTGGTATAACACTAACTTTCACACTTCTACACAAATGACGCCAACGAAGCTATTTTCAGACAGCAACCTCGGATTCATCTACCGTATTTACCTCGCGAATCAAAATTTGTTGTTGTTTCATCTCTTGCGTGCACAACATTGGAGCTTATGTCTATGTTAGCTTACAAAGTTCGGTCTCTGATGTTCTAATTAAAGAACATGAGGCAATTTCGGAAAGCAATATGGTACAACGTCAAGGTCGTCCTGTTACAATGGTATTGGTTAAGTAGACACATTTGGATGAAGCTGAAGCTACATGGGAATTTTATATTGATTTGCCGAAGAGTTTCCTTCATTTACACCTTGAGGACAAGGTCCTTCAAACCCGGGGGATCTGTTATTGGAATGGTACATGATTGATTTGAAGACGGTGACGCTTGTTACTTGGTGATCAAGTTATTTACGATTCACTAGATAGATCTTTTTCTCTTATCTTCTTACCTTGTTTCTATTTTACTAGGTTAATTTTTCATCTGTTATAAAGGCTTTTGCCTTGTCGTTATGTTCTTTACCAAAAAATTATTCAAACATATTGTTATGTCTCTTAAGTCGTGCTCGTAAGCTTCATATTGTTGTGTGTGAGTTTTTCGAACATTTTCTCCTTGCGTGCTTTGCTTCGTTGATCTATCTATAAATTGTACTTTCTTCTCTATTAAGTCTCGTTTTCGTGTAGTATATGATTCGACTCTGTTTTTTATATTAGATATGCACATGTTTCTAGATTGAAGTTTCATCTCTTGCGTGCACACCATTGCATGAAGCAAAACGACGGTGTGCATAGGTCGGAGAAGAAGTTTGACATTGAAGATTATCTCTATGTTAACTTACAACCTTATCCTCAAAATTCTGTTGTGTTTCGTGCAAATCAAAAGCTGAGTCCGAAATATTATGGTCCTTACCGTATTATCGATAAGTGTTGATCGGTTGCATACAAATTGGATCTTCCAACAACTTCAAAGTGTTATCCCGTCTTTCATGTTTCCCAACTAGAAGTCCTTTTTGTTAATATTCTTATTCCTTCTATATTACAAAGTTTGGTCTCCAATGTTCTAATTAAAGAACCTGACACAATTTTGAACAGGAAGATGGTACAACATCAAGGTCAAGCAGTTACAATGGTATTGGTTAAGTCGACCCATTTGGATGAAGTAAAGCAACATGGGAAATTTTATTCTAATTTAGTGAAGCAGTTTCCTTCATTTACACCTTGAGGACAAGGTTCTTCAAACCCGGGGTATTTTATATAGGAGTGGCACGTGATTGATTTGAAGAATGGTGACGATTGTTGCTTGGTAATCAAGTTATTTTCAATTCACTATATAGATCTTTTTCTCTTATCTTCTTATCTTGTTTCTATTTTTACTAGGTTAATTTTTCATCTGTTATAAAGGCTTTTGCCTTGTCGTTATGTTCTTTACCAAAAAATTATTCAGACATATTGTTATGTCTCTTAAGTCGTGCTCGTAAGCTTCATATTGTTTCTTGTGAGTTTTTTGAACAGTTGCTGCTTGCGTTCTTTCTTCTCAATTAAGACTCGTTTCCATGTTGTACACGATTCGACTCTGTTTTTCTATGTAGACTTACACGTGTTGTAAGCTGTTGTCTTTAGCTGAATCTTGGTATAACACTAACTTTCACACTTCTACACAAATGACGCCATACAAAGCTATTTTCAGACAACAACCTCCGATTCATCTACCATATTTACCTCGCGAATCAAAAGTGGTTGTTGTTCCACGAAACTTACAAGAACGAGAGAGTATGATTGAAATATTAAAGTTTCATCTCTTGCGTGCACAACATTGCATGAAGCAAAATGCCGATTGCATAGGTCAGAGAAGGACTTTGACATTGGAGCTTATGTCTATGTTAGCTTACAAAGTTCGGTCTCTGATGTTCTAATTAAAGAACATGAGGCAATTTCGGAAAGCAATATGGTACAACGTCAAAGTCATCCTGTTACAATGGTATTGGTTAAGTAGACACATTTGGATGAAGCTGAAGCTACATGGGAATTTTATATTTATTTGCCGAAGAGTTTCCTTCATTCACACCTTGAAGAAAAGGTCCTTCAAACCCGGGGGATCTGTTATTGGAATGGTACATGATTGATTTGAAGACGGTGACGCTTGTTACTTGGTGATCAAGTTATTTACGATTCACTAGATAGATCTTTTTCTCTTATCTTCTTACCTTGTTTCTGTTTTACTAGGTTAATTTTTCATATGTTATAAAGGCTTTTGCCTTGTCGTTATGTTCTTTACCAAAAAATTATTCAAACATATTGCTATGTCTCTTAAGTCGTGCTCGTAAGCTTCATATTGTTGCGTGTGAGTTTTTCGATCATTTGCTCCTTGCGTGCTTTACTTCGTTGATCTATCTATAAATCGTACTTTCTTCTCTTTTAAGTCTCGTTTTCGTGTAGTATATGATTCGACTCTGTTTTTTATATTAGATATGCACATGTTTCTAGATTGAAGTTTCATCTCTTGCGTACACACCATTGCATGAAGCAAAACGACGATGTGCATAGGTCGGAGAAGGAGTTTGACATTGGAGATTATGTCTATGTTAACTTACAACCTTATCCTCAAAATTCTGTTGTGTTTCGTGCAAATCAAAAGCTGAGTCCGAAATATTATGGTCCTTACCGTATTATCGATAAGTGTTGATCGGTTGCATACAAATTGGATCTTCCAACAACTTCAAAGAGTTATCCCGTCTTTCGTGTTTCCCAACTAGAAGTCCTTTTTGTTAATATTCTTATTCCGTCTATATTACAAAGTTCGGTCTCTAATGTTCTAATTAAAGAACCTGACACAATTTTGAAAAGGAAGATGGTACAACATCAAGGTCAAGCAGTTACAATGGTATTGGTTAAGTGGAGCCATTTGGATGAACCTAAAGCTACATGGGAAATTTTATTCAAATTTGGAGAAGCAGTTTCCTTCATTTACACCTTGAGGACAAGGTTCTTCAAACCCGGGGTATTTTATATAGGAGAGGCACATGATTGATTTGAAGAAGGGTTACGCTTGTTGCTTGGTAATCAAGTTATTTGCGATTCACTATATAGATCTTTTTCTCTTATTTTCTTATCTTGTTTCTATTTTTACTAGGTTAATTTTTCATCTGTTAGAAAGGTTTTTGCCTTGTCGGTATATTTTTTACCAAAAAACTATTCACACATATTGTTACGTCTCCTAAGTCGTGCTCTTAGGCCTCGTATTGTTGCTTGTGAGTTTTCCGAACATTTGCTCCTTGCTTGCTTTGCTTGGTTGAATTATTAATAAATCGTACTTTCTTATTTATTAAGTCTCGTTTCCGTGTTGTATATGATTCGACTCTATTTTTCTATATTAGATATGCACATGTTTCTAGATTGAAGTTTCATCTCTTGCTGCACAACATTGCATGAAGCAAAATGCTGATGTGCATTGGTCGGAGAAGGAGTTTGACATTGGAGATTATGTCTATGTTAACTTACAACCTTATCGTCAAAATTCTGTTGTGATTCGTGCAAATCAAAAGCTGATTCCGAAATATTATGGTCTTTACCGTATTATCGATAAGTGTGGATCAGTTGCATACAAATTGGATTTTCCAACAACTTCAAAGATTCATTCCGCCTTTCGTGTATCCCAACTGAAATTCCTTTTTGGTAATATTCCTATTTTGTCTACATTACAAAGTTCGGTCTCTGATGTTCTAATTAAATAACATGAGGCAATTTCGGAAAGCAATATGGTACAACGTCGAGGTCGTCCTGTTACAATGGTATTGGTTAAGTGGACACATTTGGATGAAGCTGAAGCTACATGGGAATTTTATATTGATTTGCCGAAAATTTCCTTCATTTACACCTTGAGGACAAGGTTCTACAAACCCGGGGGATCTGTTATAGGAATGGCACATGATTAATTTGAAGAAGGTGATGCTTCTTGCTTGCTGACCAAGTTATTTACAATTCACTAGATAGATCTTTTTCTCTTATCTTCTTATCTTGTTTCTATTTTTACTAGGTTAATTTTTCATCTATTATAAAGGCTTTTGCCTTGTCGTTATGTTCTTTATCAAAAAATTATTCAGACATATTGTTATGTCTCTTAACTCGTGCTCGTAAGCTTCATATTTTTGCTTGTGATTTTTTCGAACATTTGCTCTTTGCGTGCTTTGCTTCGTTGATCTATCTATAAATCGTACTTTCTTCTCTATTAAGTCTCGTTTTCGTGTAGTATATGATTCAAATCTGTTTTTTTTATATTAGATATGCACATGTTTCTGGATTGAAGTTTCATCTCTTGCGGGGACAACATCGCATGAACTAAAACGACGATGTGCATAGGTCGGAGAAGGAGTTTGACATTGGAGATTATGTCTACGTTAACTTACAACCTTATCGCCAAAACTCTGTTGTTACTCGTGCAAATCAAAAGCTGAATCGGAAATATTATGGTCCTTACCGTATTATCGATAAGTGTTGATCGGTTGCATACAAATTGGATCTTCCAACAACTTCAAAGAGTTATCCCGTCTTTCGTGTTTCCCAACTAGAAGTCCTTTTTGTTAATATTCTTATTCCGTCTATATTACAAAGTTTGGTCTCTAATGTTCTAATTAAAGAACCTGACACAATTTTGAAAAGGAAGATGGTACAACATCAAGGTCAAGCAGTTACAATGGTATTGGTTAAGTGGAGCCATTTGGATGAACCTAAAGCTACATGGGAAATTTTATTCAAATTTGGAGAAGCAGTTTCCTTCATTTACACCATGAGGACAAGGTTCTTCAAACCCGGGGTATTTTATATAGGAGAGGCACATGATTGATTTGAAGAAGGGTTACGCTTGTTGCTTGGTAATCAAGTTATTTGCGATTCACTATATAGATCTTTTTCTCTTATCTTCTTATCTTGTTTCTATTTTTACTAGGTTAATTTTTCCATCTCTTATAAAGGTTTTTGCCTTGTCGGTATATTTTTTACCAAAAAACTATTCAGACATATTGTTACGTCTCTTAAGTCGTGCTCTTAGGCCTCGTATTGTTGCTTGTGAGTTTTCCGAACATTTGCTCCTTGCTTGCTTTGCTTAGTTGAATTATTAATAAATCGTACTTTCTTATTTATAAAGTCTCGTTTCCGTATTGTATATGATTCGACTCTATTTTTCTATATTAGATATGAACATGTTTCTAGATTGAAGTTTCATCTCTTGCGTGCAAAACATTGCATGAAGCAAAATGCCAATGTGCATATGTCGGAGAAGGAGTTTGACATTGGAGATTATGTCTATGTTAAGTTACAACCTTATCTCAAAATTCTGTTGTGAGTCGTGCAAATCAAAAGCTGATTCCGAAATATTATGGTCTTTACCGTATTATCGATAAGTGTGGATCAGTTGCATACAAATTGGATTTTCCAACAACTTCAAAGATTCATTTCGCCTTTCATGTATCCCAACAGAAATTCCTTTTTGGTAATATTCCTATTTTATCTACATTACAAAGTTCGGTCTCTGATGTTCTAATTAAAGAACATGAGGCAATTTCGGAAAGCAATATGGTACAACGTCGAGGTCGTAGTGTTACAATGGTATTGGTTAAGTGCACACATTATGATGAAGCTGAAGCTACATGGGAATTTTATATTGATTTGCCGAAAACTTCCTTCATTTACACCTTGAGGACAAGGTTCTACAAACCCGGGGGATCTTTTACAGGGATGGCACATGATTAATTTGAAGAAGGTGACGCTTCTTGCTTTGTGATCAAATTATTTACGATTCACTAGATAGATCTTTTTCTCTTATCTTCTTATCTTGTTTCTATTTTTACTAGGTTAATTTTTCCATCTGTTATAAAGGCTTTTGCCTTGTCGTTATGTTCTTTATCAAAAAATTATTCAGACATATTGTTATGTCTCTTAAGTCGTGCTCGTAAGCATCATATTGTTGCTTGTGAGTTGTTCGAACATTTGCTCCTTGCGTGCTTTGCTTCGTTGATCTATCTATAAATCGTACTTTCTTCTCTATTAAGTCTTGTTTTCGTGTAGTATATGATTCGAATCTGTTTTTTTATAATAGATATGCACATGTTTCTGGATTGAAGTTTCATCTCTTGCGGGGACAACATTGCATGAAATAAAACGACGATGTGCATAGGTCGGAGAAGGAGTTTGACATTGGAGATTATGTCTACGTTAACTTACAAACTTATCGCAAAAACTCTGTTGTTACTCGTGCAAATCAAAAGCTGAGTCCGAAATAATGGTCCTTACCGTATTATCGATAAGTGTTGATCAGTTGCATACAAATTGGATCTTCTAACAACTTCATAGAGTTATCCCTTTTTTCGTGTTTCCCAACTAGAAGTCCTTTTTGTTAATATTCTAATTTCGTCTACATTACAAAGTTTGGCCTCTAATGTTCTAATTAAAGAACCTGACACAATTTTGAAAAGGAAGATGGTACAACATCAAGGTCAAGCAGTTACAATCGTATTGGTTAAGTGGACCCATTTGGATGAAGCTAAAGCTACATGGGAAATTTTATTCAAATTTGGAAAAGCAGTTTCCTTCATTTACACCTTGAGGACAAGGTTCTTCAAACCCGGGGTATTTTATATAGGAATGGCACGTGATTGATTTGAAGAAGGTGACGATTTTTGCTTGGTGATCAAGTTATTTACGATTCACTAGATAGATCTTTTTCTCTTATCTTCTTATCTTGTTTCTATTTTTACTAGGTTAATTTTCATCTGTTATAAAGGCTTTTGCCTTGTCGTTATGTTCTTTACTAAAAAATTATTCAGACATATTGTTATGTCTCTTAAGTCGTGCTCGTAAGGTTCGTATTGTTGCTTGTGAGTTTTTCGAACATTTGCTCCTTCCGTGCTTTCCTTCGTTGATCTATCTATAAATTGTACTTTCTTCTCTATTAAGTCTCGTTTTCGTGTAGTATATGATTCGAATCTGTTTTTTATATTAGATATGCACATGTTACTGGATTGAAGTTTTATCTCTTGCGGGCACAACATCGCATGAAATAAAACGACGATGTGCATAGGTCGGAGAAGGAGTTTGACATTGGAGATTATGTCTATGTTAACTTACAACCTTATCCTCAAAATTCTGTTGTGTTTCGTGCAAATCAAAAGCTGAGTCCGAAATATTATGGTCCTTACCGTATTATCGATAAGTGTTGATCGGTTGCATACAAATTGGATCTTCCAACAACTTCAAAGAGTTATCCCGTCTTTCGTGTTTCCCAACTAGAAGTCCTTTTTGTTAATATTCTTATTCCGTCTATATTACAAAGTTCGGTCTCTAATGTTCTAATTAAAGAACCTGACACAATTTTGAAAAGGAAGATGGTACAACATCAAGGTCAAGCAGTTACAATGGTATTGGTTAAGTGGAGCCATTTGGATGAACCTAAAGCTACATGGGAAATTTTATTCAAATTTGGAGAAGCAGTTTCCTTCATTTACACCTTGAGGACAAGGTTCTTCAAACCCGGGGTATTTTATATAGGAGAGCCACATGATTGATTTGAAGAAGGGTTACGCTTGTTGCTTGGTAATCAAGTTATTTGCGATTCACTATATAGATCTTTTTCTCTTATCTTCTTATCTTGTTTCTATTTTTACTAGGTTAATTTTTCCATCTCTTATAAAGGTTTTTGCCTTGTCGGTATATTTTTTACCAAAAAACTATTCAGACATATTGTTACGTCTCTTAAGTCGTGCTCTTAGGCCTCGTATTGTTGCTTGTGAGTTTTCCGAACATTTGCTCCTTGCTTGCTTTGCTTAGTTGAATTATTAATAAATCGTACTTTCTTATTTATAAAGTCTCGTTTCCGTGTTGTATATGATTCGACTCTATTTTTCTATATTAGATATGAACATGTTTCTAGATTGAAGTTTCATCTCTTGCGTGCAAAACATTGCATGAAGCAAAATGCCAATGTGCATATGTCGGAGAAGGAGTTTGACATTGGAGATTATGTCTATGTTAAGTTACAACCTTATCTCAAAATTCTGTTGTGAGTCGTGCAAATCAAAAGCTGATTCCGAAATATTATGGTCTTTACCGTATTATCGATAAGTGTGGATCAGTTGCATACAAATTGGATTTTCCAACAACTTCAAAGATTCATTTCACCTTTCATGTATCCCAACAGAAATTCCTTTTTGGTAATATTCCTATTTTATCTACATTACAAAGTTAGGTCTCTGATGTTCTAATTAAAGAACATGAGGCAATTTCGGAAAGCAATATGGTACAACGTCGAGGTCGTAGTGTTACAATGGTATTGGTTAAGTGCACACATTATGATGAAGCTGAAGCTACATGGGAATTTTATATTGATTTGCCGAAAACTTCCTTCATTTACACCTTGAGGACAAGGTTCTACAAACCCGGGGGATCTGTTACAGGGATGGCACATGATTGATTTGAAGAAGGTGACGCTTCTTGCTTTGTGATCAAATTATTTACGATTCACTAGATAGATCTTTTTCTCTTATCTTCTTATCTTGTTTCTATTTTTACTAGGTTAATTTTTCCATCTGTTATAAAGGCTTTTGCCTTGTCGTTATGTTCTTTATCAAAAAATTATTCAGACATATTGTTATGTCTCTTAAGTCGTGCTCGTAAGCATCATATTGTTGCTTGTGAGTTGTTCGAACATTTGCTCCTTGCGTGCTTTGCTTCGTTGATCTATCTATAAATCGTACTTTCTTCTCTATTAAGTCTTGTTTTCGTGTAGTATATGATTCGAATCTGTTTTTTTATAATAGATATGCACATGTTTCTGGATTGAAGTTTCATCTCTTGCGGGGACAACATTGCATGAAATAAAACGACGATGTGCATAGGTCGGAGAAGGAGTTTGACATTGGAGATTATGTCTACGTTAACTTACAAACTTATCGCAAAAACTCTGTTGTTACTCGTGCAAATCAAAAGCTGAGTCCGAAATAATGGTCCTTACCGTATTATCGATAAGTGTTGATCAGTTGCATACAAATTGGATCTTCTAACAACTTCATAGAGTTATCCCTTCTTTCGTGTTTCCCAACTAGAAGTCCTTTTTGTTAATATTCTAATTTCGTCTACATTACAAAGTTTGGCCTCTAATGTTCTAATTAAAGAACCTGACACAATTTTTAAAAGGAAGATGGTACAACATCAAGGTCAAGCAGTTACAATCGTATTGGTTAAGTGGACCCATTTGGATGAAGCTAAAGCTACATGGGAAATTTTATTCAAATTTGGAGAAGCAGTTTCCTTCATTTACACCTTGAGGACAAGGTTCTTCAAACCCGGGGTATTTTATATAGGAATGGCACGTGATTGATTTGAAGAAGGTGACGATTGTTGCTTGGTGATCAAGTTATTTACGATTCACTAGATAGATCTTTTTCTCTTATCTTCTTATCTTGTTTCTATTTTTACTTGGTTAATTTTTCATCTCTTATAAAGGTTTTTGCCTTGTCGGTATATTTTTTACCAAAAACCTATTCAGACATATTGTTACGTCTCCTAAGTCGTGCTCTTAGGCCTCGTATTGTTGCTTGTGAGTTTTCCGAACATTTGCTCCTTGCTTGCTTTGCTTGGTTGAATTGTTAATAAATCGTACTTTCTTATTTATTAAGTCTCGTTTCCGTGTTGTATATGATTCGACTCTATTTTTCTATATTAGATATGCACATGTTTCTAGATTGAAGTTTCATCTCTTGCCTGCACAACATTGCATGAAGCAAAATGCCGATGTGCATAGGTCGGAGAAGGAGTTTGACATTGGAGATTATGTCTATCTTAACTTACAACCTTATCGTCAAAATTTTGTTGTGATTCGTGCAAATCAAAAGCTGATTCCAAAATATTATGGTCTTTACCGTATTATCGATAAGTGTGGATCAGTTGCATACAAATTGGATTTTCCAACAACTTCAAAGATTCATTCCGCCTTTCGTGTATCCCAACTGAAATTCCTTTTTGGTAATATTCCTATTTTGTTTGCATTACAAAGTTCGGTCTCTGATGTTCTAATTAAAGAACATGATGCAATTTTGGAAAGCAATATGGTACAACGTCAAGGTCGTCCCGTTACAATGGTATTGGTTAAGTGGACACATTTGGATGAAGCTGAAGCTACATGGGAATTTTATATAGATTTGCCGAAAATTTCCTTCATTTACACCTTGAGGACAAGGTTCTACAAACCCGGGGGATCTGTTATAGGAATGGCACATGATTGATTTGAAGAAGGTGACGCTTCTTGCTTGGTGACCAAGTTATTTACGATTCACTAGATAGAGCTTTTTCTCTTATCTTCTTATCTTGTTTCTATTTTTACTAGGTTAATTTTTCATCTGTTATAAAGGCTTTTGCCTTGTCGTTATGTTCTTTATCAAAAAATTATTCAGACATATTGTTATGTCTCTTAACTTGTGCTCGTAAGCTTCATATTTTTGCTTGTGAGTTTTTTGAACATTTGCTGCTTGCGTGCTTTGCTTCGTTGATCTATCTATAAATCGTACTTTCTTCTCTATTAAGTCTCGTTTTCGTGAAGTATATGATTCGAATCTGTTTTTTATATTAGATATGCACATGTTTCTGGATTGAAGTTTCATCTCTTGCGGGGACAACATCGTATGAACTAAAACGACGATGTGCATAGGTCGGAGAAGGAGTTTGACATTGGAGATTATGTCTACGTTAACTTACAACCTTATCGCCAAAACTCTGTTGTTACTCGTGCAAATCAAAACCTGAATCCGAAATATTATGGTCCTTACCGTATTATAGATAAGTGTTGATCTGTTGCATACAAATTGGATCATCCAACAACTTCATAGAGTTATCCCGTCTTTCGTGTTTCCCAACTAGAATTCCTTTTTGTTAATATTCTTATTCCGTCTACATTACAAAGTTTGGTCTCTACTGTTCTAATTAAAGAACCTGACACAATTTTGAAAAGGAAGATGGTACAACATCAAGGTCAAGCAGTTACAATGGTATTGGTTAAGTGGACCCATTTGGATGAACCTAAAGCTTCATGGGAAATTTTATTCTAATTTGGAGAAGCAGTTTCCTTCATTTACACCTTGAGGACAAGGTTCTTCAAACTCGGGGTATTTTTTATAGGAATGGCACATGATTGATTTCAATAAGGTGACGATTGTTGCTTGGTGATCAAGTTATTTACGATTCACTAGATAGATCTTTTTCTCTTATCTTCTTATCTTGTTTCTATTTTTACTTGGTTAATTTTTCATCTCTTATAAAGGTTTTTGCCTTGTCGGTATATTTTTTACCAAAAACCTATTCAGACATATTGTTACGTCTCCTAAGTCGTGCTCCTAGGCCTCGTATTGTTGCTTGTGAGTTTTCCGAACATTTGCTCCTTGCTTGCTTTGCTTGGTTGAATTATTAATAAATCGTACTTTCTTATTTATTAAGTCTCGTTTCCGTGTTGTATATGATTCGACTCTATTTTTCTATATTAGATATGCACATGTTTCTAGATTGAAGTTTCATCTCTTGCGTGCACAACATTGCATGAAGCAAAATGCCGATGTGCATAGGTCGGAGAAGGAGTTTGACATTGGAGATTATGTCTATCTTAACTTACAACCTTATCGTCAAAATTTTGTTGTGATTCGTGCAAATCAAAAGCTGATTCCAAAATATTATGGTCTTTACCGTATTATCGATAAGTGTGGATCAGTTGCATACAAATTGGATTTTCCAACAACTTCAAAGATTCATTCCGCCTTTCGTGTATCCCAACTGAAATTCCTTTTTGGTAATATTCCTATTTTGTTTGCATTACAAAGTTCGGTCTCTGATGTTCTAATTAAAGAACATGATGCAATTTTGGAAAGCAATATGGTACAACGTCAAGGTCGTCCCGTTACAATGGTATTGGTTAAGTGGACACATTTGGATGAAGCTGAAGCTACATGGGAATTTTATATAGATTTGCCGAAAATTTCCTTCATTTACACCTTGAGGACAAGGTTCTACAAACCCGGGGGATCTGTTATAGGAATGGCACATGATTGATTTGAAGAAGGTGACGCTTCTTGCTTGGTGACCAAGTTATTTACGATTCACTAGATAGAGCTTTTTCTCTTATCTTCTTATCTTGTTTCTATTTTTAATAGGTTAATTTTTCATCTGTTATAAAGGCTTTTGCCTTGTCGCTATGTTCTTTATCAAAAAATTATTCAGACATATTGTTATGTCTCTTAACTTGTGCTCGTAAGCTTCATATTTTTGCTTGTGAGTTTTTTGAACATTTGCTGCTTGCGTGCTTTGCTTCGTTGATCTATCTATAAATCGTACTTTCTTCTCTATTAAGTCTCGTTTTGGTGAAGTATATGATTCGAATCTGTTTTTTATATTAGATATGCACATGTTTCTGGATTGAAGTTTCATCTCTTGCGGGGACAACATCGTATGAACTAAAACGACGATGTGCATAGGTCGGAGAAGGAGTTTGACATTGGAGATTATGTCTACGTTAACTTACAACCTTATCGCCAAAACTCTGTTGTTACTCGTGCAAATCAAAAGCTGAATCCGAAATATTATGGTCCTTACCGTATTATCGATAAGTGTTGATCTGTTGCATACAAATTGGATCATCCAACAACTTCATAGAGTTATCCCGTCTTTCGTGTTTCCCAACTAGAAGTCCTTTTTGTTAATATTCTTATTCCGTCTACATTACAAAGTTTGGTCTCTACTGTTCTAATTAAAGAACCTGACACAATTTTGAAAAGGAAGATGGTACAACATCAAGGTCAAGCAGTTACAATGGTATTGGTTAAGTGGAGCCATTTGGATGAACCTAAAGCTACATGGGAAATTTTATTCTAATTTGGAGAAGCAGTTTCCTTCATTTACACCTTGAGGAAAAGGTTCTTCAAACTCGGGGTATTTTTTATAGGAATGGCACATGATTGATTTCAATAAGGTGACGATTGTTGCTTGGTGATCAAGTTATTTACGATTCACTAGATAGATCTTTTTCTCTTATCTTCTTATCTTGTTTCTATTTTTACTAGGTTAATTTTTCATCTCTTATAAAGGTTTTTGCCTTGTCGGTATATTTTTTACCAAAAACCTATTCGGACATATTGTTACATCTCCTAAGTCGTGCTCGTAAGCTTCATATTTTTGCTTGTGAGTTTTTTGAAACTTTGCTCCTTGCGTGCTTTGCTTCGTTGATCTATCTATAAATCGTACTTTCTTCTCTATTAAGTCTCGTTTTCGTGAAGTATATGATTCGAATCTGTTTTTTATATTAGATATGCACATGTTTCTGGATTGAAGTTTCATCTCTTGCGGGGACAACATCGTATGAACTAAAACGACGATGTGCATAGGTCGGAGAAGGAGTTTGACATTGGAGATTATGTCTACGTTAACTTACAACCTTATCGCCAAAACTCTGTTGTTACTCGTGCAAATCAAAAGCTGAATCCGAAATATTATGGTCCTTACCGTATTATCGATAAGTGTTGATCTGTTGCATACAAATTGGATCTTCCAACAACTTCATAGAGTTATCCCGTCTTTCGTGTTTCCCAACTAGAAGTCCTTTTTGTTAATATTCTTATTTCGTCTACATTACAAAGTTTGGCCTCTAATGTTCTAATTAAAGAACCTCACACAATTTTGAAAAGGAAGATGGTACAACATCAAGGTCAAGCAGTTACAATCGTATTGGTTAAGTGGACCCATTTGGATGAAGCTAAAGCTTCATGGGAAATTTTATTCTAATTTGGAGAAGCAGTTTCCTTCATTTACACCTTGAGGACAAGGTTCTTCAAACCCGGGGTATTTTATATAGGAATGGCACGTGATTGATTTGAAGAAGGGTTACGCTTGTTGCTTGGTAATCAAGTTATTTTTGATTCACTATATAGATCTTTTTCTCTTATCTTCTTATCTTGTTTCTATTTTTACTAGGTTAATTTTTCATCTGTTATAAAGGTTTTTGCCTTGTCGTTATATTTTTTACCAAAAAACTATTCAGACATATTGTTACGTCTCTTAAGTCGTGCTCTTAGGCCTCGTATTGTTGCTTGTGAGTTTTCCGAACATTTGCTCCTTGCTTGCTTTGCTTAGTTGAATTATTAATAAATCGTACTTTCTTATTTATTAAGTCTCGTTTCCGTGTTGTATATGATTCGACTCTATTTTTCTATATTAGATATGAACATGTTTCTAGATTGAAGTTTCATCTCTTGCGTGCACAACATTGCATGAAGCAAAATGCCAATGTGCATAGGTCGGAGAAGGAGTTTGACATTGGAGATTATGTCTATGTTAACTTTCAACCTTATCTCAAAATTCTGTTGTGAGTCGTGCAAATCAAAAGCTGATTCCGAAATATTATGGTCTTTACCGTATTATCGATAAGTGTGGATCAGTTGCATACAAATTGGATTTTCCAACAACTTCAAAGATTCATTCCGCCTTTCATGTATCCCAACTGAAATTCCTTTTTGGTAATATTCCTATTTTATCTACATTACAAAGTTCGGTCTCTGATGTTCTAATTAAAGAACATGAGGCAATTTCGGAAAGCAATATTGTACAACGTCGAGGTCGTTGTGTTACAAAGGTATTGGTTAAGTGCACACATTTGGATGAATCTGAAGCTACATGGGAATTTTATATTGATTTGCCGAAAACTTCCTTCATTTACACCTTGAGGACAAGGTTCTACAAACCCGGGGGATCTGTTACAGGGATGGCACATGATTGATTTGAAGAAGGTGACGCTTCTTGCTTGGTGATCAAATTATTTACGATTCACTAGATAGATCTTTTTCTCTTATCTTCTTATCTTGTTTCTATTTTTACTAGGTTAATTTTTCCATCTGTTATAAAGGCTTTTGCCTTGTCGTTATGTTCTTTATCAAAAAATTATTCAAACATATTGTTATGTCTCTTAAGTCGTGCTCGTAAGCTTCATATTGTTGCTTGTGAGTTGTTCGAACATTTGCTCCTTGCGTGCTTTGCTTCGTTGATCTATCTATAAATCGTACTTTCTTCTCTATTAAGTCTCGTTTTCGTGAAGTATATGATTCGAATCTGTTTTTTATATTAGATATGCACATGTTTCTGGATTGAAGTTTCATCTCTTGCGGGGACAACATCGTATGAACTAAAACGACGATGTGCATAGGTCGGAGAAGGAGTTTGACATTGGAGATTATGTCTACGTTAACTTACAACCTTATCGCCAAAACTCTGTTGTTACTCGTGCAAATCAAAAGCTGAATCCGAAATATTATGGTCCTTACCGTAATCAATCTGTTTTTTGATTCACTATATAGATCTTTTTCTCTTATCTTCTTATCTTGTTTCTATTTTTTACTAGGTTATTTTTCATCTGTTATAAAGGTTTTTGGCTTGTCGTTATATTTTTTACCAAAAAACTATTCAGACATATTGTTATGTCTCTTAACTTGTGCTCGTAAGCTTCATATTTTTGCTTGTGAGTTTTTTGAACATTTGCTCCTTGCGTGCTTTGCTTCGTTGATCTATCTATAAATCGTACTTTCTTCTCTATTAAGTCTCGTTTTCGTGAAGTATATGATTCGAATCTGTTTTTTATATTAGATATGCACATGTTTCTGGATTGAAGTTTCATCTCTTGCGGGGACAACATCGTATGAACTAAAACGACGATGTGCATAGGTCGGAGAAGGAGTTTGACATTGGAGATTATGTCTACGTTAACTTACAACCTTATCGCCAAAACTCTGTTGTTACTCGTGCAAATCAAAAGCTGAATCCGAAATATTATGGTCCTTACTGTATTATCGATAATTGTTGATCTGTTGCATACAAATTGGATCTTCCAACAACTTCATAGAGTTATCCCGTCTTTCGTGTTTCCCCAACTAGAAGTCCTTTTTGTTAATATTATTATTTCGTCTACATTACAAAGTTTGGCCTCTAATGTTCTAATTAAAGAACCTCACACAATTTTGAAAAGGAAGATGGTACAACATCAAGGTCAAGCAGTTACAATCGTATTGGTTAAGTGGACCCATTTGGATGAAGCTAAAGCTTCATGGGAAATTTTATTCTAATTTGGAGAAGCAGTTTCCTTCATTTACACCTTGAGGACAAGGTTCTTCAAACCCGGGGTATTTTATATAGGAATGGCACGTGATTGATTTGAAGAAGGGTTACGCTTGTTGCTTGGTAATCAAGTTATTTTTGATTCACTATATAGATCTTTTTCTCTTATCTTCTTATCTTGTTTCTATTTTTACTAGGTTAATTTTTCATCTGTTATAAAGGTTTTTGCCTTGTCGTTATATTTTTTACCAAAAAACTATTCAGACATATTGTTATGTCTCTTAACTTGTGCTCGTAAGCTTCATATTTTTTGCTTGTGAGTTTTTTGAACATTTGCTCCTTGCGTGCTTTGCTTCGTTGATCTATCTATAAATCGTACTTTCTTCTCTATTAAGTCTCGTTTTCGTGAAGTATATGATTCGACTCTGTTTTTTATATTAGATATGCACATGTTTCTGGATTGAAGTTTCATCTCTTGCGGGGACAACATCGTATGAACTAAAACGACGATGTGCATAGGTCGGAGAAGGAGTTTGACATTGGAGATTATGTCTACGTTAACTTACAACCTTATCGCCAAAACTCTGTTGTTACTCGTGCAAATCAAAAGCTGAATCCGAAATATTATGGTCCTTACCGTATTATCGATAAGTGTTGATCTGTTGCATACAAATTGGATCTTCCAACAACTTCATAGAGTTATCCCGTCTTTCGTGTTTCCCAACTAGAAGTCCTTTTTGTTAATATTCTTATTTCGTCTACATTACAAAGTTTGGCCTCTAATGTTCTAATTAAAGAACCTCACACAATTTTGAAAAGGAAGATGGTACAACATCAAGGTCAAGCAGTTACAATCGTATTGGTTAAGTGGACCCATTTGTATGAAGCTAAAGCTTCATGGGAAATTTTATTCTAATTTGGAGAAGCAGTTTCCTTCATTTACACCTTGAGGACAAGGTTCTTCAAACCCGGGGTATTTTATATAGGAATGGCACGTGATTGATTTGAAGAAGGGTTACGCTTGTTGCTTGGTAATCAAGTTATTTTTGATTCACTATATAGATCTTTTTCTCTTATCTTCTTATCTTGTTTCTATTTTTACTAGGTTAATTTTTCATCTGTTATAAAGGTTTTTTCCTTGTCGTTATATTTTTTACCAAAAAACTATTCAGACATATTGTTACGTCTCTTAAGTCGTGCTCTTAGGCCTCGTATTGTTGCTTGTGAGTTTTCCGAACATTTGCTCCTTGCTTGCTTTGCTTAGTTGAATTATTAATAAATCGTACTTTCTTATTTATTAAGTCTCGTTTTCGTCAAGTATATGATTCGAATCTGTTTTTTATATTAGATATGCACATGTTTCTGGATTGAAGTTTCATCTCTTGCGGGGACAACATCGTATGAACTAAAACGACGATGTGCATAGGTCGGAGAAGGAGTTTGACATTGGAGATTATGTCTACGTTAACTTACAACCTTATCGCCAAAACTCTGTTGTTACTCGTGCAAATCAAAAGCTGAATCCGAAATATTATGGTCCTTACCGTATTATCGATAAGTGTTGATCTGTTGCATACAAATTGGATCTTCCAACAACTTCATAGAGTTATCCCGTCTTTCGTGTTTCCCAACTAGAAATCCTTTTTGTTAATATTCTTATTTCGTCTACATTACAAAGTTTGGCCTCTAATGTTCTAATTAAAGAACCTCACACAATTTTGAAAAGGAAGATGGTACAACATCAAGGTCAAGCAGTTACAATCGTATTGGTTAAGTGGACCCATTTGGATGAAGCTAAAGCTTCATGGGAAATTTTATTCTAATTTGGAGAAGCAGTTTCCTTCATTTACACCTTGAGGACAAGGTTCTTCAAACCCGGGGTATTTTATATAGGAATGGCATGTGATTGATTTGAAGAAGGGTTACGCTTGTTGCTTGGTAATCAAGTTATTTTTGATTCACTATATAGATCTTTTTCTCTTATCTTCTTATCTTGTTTCTATTTTTACTAGGTTAATTTTTCATCTGTTATAAAGGTTTTTTCCTTGTCGTTATATTTTTTACCAAAAAACTATTCAGACATATTGTTACGTCTCTTAAGTCGTGCTCTTAGGCCTCGTATTGTTGCTTGTGAGTTTTCCGAACATTTGCTCCTTGCTTGCTTTGCTTAGTTGAATTATTAATAAATCGTACTTTCTTATTTATTAAGTCTCGTTTCCGTGTTGTATATGATTCGACTCTATTTTTCTATATTAGATATGAACATGTTTCTAGATTGAAGTTTCATCTCTTGCGTGCACAACATTGCATGAAGCAAAATGCCAATGTGCATAGGTCGGAGAAGGAGTTTGACATTGGAGATTATGTCTATGTTAACTTACAACCTTATCTCAAAATTCTGTTGTGAGTCGTGCAAATCAAAAGCTGATTCCGAAATATTATGGTCTTTACCGTATTATCGATAAGTGTGGATCAGTTGCATACAAATTGGATTTTCCAACAACTTCAAAGATTCATTCCGCCTTTCATGTATCCCAACTGAAATTCCTTTTTGGTAATATTCCTATTTTATCTACATTACAAAGTTCGGTCTCTGATGTTCTAATTAAAGAACATGAGGCAATTTCGGAAAGCAATATGGTACAACGTCGAGGTCGTCGTGTTACAAAGGTATTGGTTAAGTGCACACATTTGGATGAAGCTGAAGCTACATGGGTATTTTATATTGATTTGCCGAAAACTTCCTTCATTTACACCTTGAGGACAAGGTTCTACAAACCCGGGGGATCTGTTACAGGGATGGCACATGATTGATTTGAAGAAGGTGACGCTTCTTGCTTGGTGATCAAATTATTTACGATTCACTAGATAGATCTTTTTCTCTTATCTTCTTATCTTGTTTCTATTTTTACTAGGTTAATTTTTCCATCTGTTATAAAGGCTTTTGCCTTGTCGTTATGTTCTTTATCAAAAAATTATTTAGACATATTGTTATGTCTCTTAAGTCGTGCTCGTAAGCTTCATATTGTTGCTTGTGAGTTGTTCGAACATTTGCTCCTTGCGTGCTTTGCTTCGTTGATCTATCTATAAATCGTACTTTCTTCTCTATTAAGTCTCGTTTTCGTGTAGTATATGATTCAAATCTGTTTTTTTATATTAGATATGCACATGTTTCTGGATTGAAGTTTCATCTCTTGCGGGGACAACATTGCATGAAATAAAACGACGATGTGCATAGGTCGGAGAAGGAGTTTGACATTGGAGATTATGTCTACGTTAACTTACAAACTTATCGCAAAAACTCTGTTGTTACTCGTGCAAATCAAAAGCTGGGTCCGAAATATTATGGTCCTTACCGTATTATCGATAAGTGTTGATCGGTTGCATACAAATTGGATCTTCCAACAACTTCATAGAGTTATCCCTTCTTTCGTGTTTCCCAACTAGAAGTCCTTTTTGTTAATATTCTTATTTCGTCTACATTACAAAGTTTGGCCTCTAATGTTCTAATTAAAGCACCTGACACAATTTTGAAAAGGAAGATGGTACAACATCAAGGTCAAGCAGTTACAATCGTATTGGTTAAGTGGACCCAATTGGATGAAGCTAAAGCTACATGGGAAATTTTATTCAAATTTGGAGAAGCAGTTTCCTTCATTTACACCTTGAGGACAAGGTTCTTCAAACCCGGGGTATTTTATATAGGAATGACACGTGATTGATTTGAAGAAGGTGACGATTGTTGCTTGGTGATCAAGTTATTTACGATTCACTAGATAGATCTTTTTCTCTTATCTTCTTATCTTGTTTCTATTTTTACTAGGTTAATTTTTCATCTGTTATAAAGGCTTTTGCCTTGTCGTTATGTTCTTTATCAAAAAATTATTCAGACATATTGTTATGTCTCTTAAGTCGTGCTCGTAAGCTTCATATTGTTGCTTGTGAAACATTTGCTCCTTGCGAGCTTTGCTTCGTTGATCTATCTATAAATTGTACTTTCTTCTCTATTAAGTCTCGTTTTCGTGAAGTATATGATTCGAATCTGTTTTTTATATTAGATATGCACATGTTTCCTGATTGAAGTTTCATCTCTTGCGGGCACAACATCGCATGAAATAAAACGACGATGTGCATAGGTCGGAGAAGGAGTTTGACATTGGAGATTATGTCTACGTTAACTTAAAACCTTATCGCCAAAACTCTGTTGTTACTCGTGCAAATCAAAAGCTGAGTCTGAAATATTATAGTCCTTACCGTATTATCGATAAGTTTTGATCGGTTGCATACAAATTGGATCTTCCAACAACTTCATAGAGTTATCCCGTCTTTCGTGTTTCCCAACTAGAAGTCGTTTTTGTTAATATTCTTATTTCGTCTACATTACAAAGTTTGGCCTCTAATGTTCTAATTAAAGAACCTCACACAATTTTGAAAAGGAAGATGGTACAACATCAAGGTCAAGCAGTTACAATCGTATTGGTTAAGTGGACCCATTTGGATGAAGCTAAAGCTACATGGGAAATTTTATTCAAATTTGGAGAAGCAGTTTCCTTCATTTACACCTTGAAGACAAGGTTCTTCAAACCCGGGGTATTTTATATAGGAATGACACGTGATTGATTTGAAGAAGGTGACGATTGTTGCTTGGTGATCAAGTTATTTACAATTCACTAGATAGATCTTTTTCTCTTATCTTCTTATCTTGTTTCTATTTTTACTAGGTTAATTTTTCATCTGTTATAAAGATTTTTGCCTTGTCGTTATATTTTTTACCAAAAAACTATTCAGACATATCGTTACGTCTCTTAAGTCGTGCTCTTAGGCCTCGTATTGTTGCTTGTGAGTTTTCCGAACATTTGCTCCTTGCTTGCTTTGCTTAGTTGAATTATTAATAAATCGTACTTTCTTATTTATTAAGTCTCGTTTCCGTGTTGTATATGATTCGACTCTATTTTTCTATATTAGATATGAACATGTTTCTAGATTGAAGTTTCATCTCTTGCGTGCACAACATTGCATGAAGCAAAATGCCAATGTGCATAGGTCGGAGAAGGAGTTTGACATTGGAGATTATGTCTTTGTTAACTTACAACCTTATCTCAAAATTCTGTTGTGAGTCATGCAAATCAAAAGCTGATTCCGAAATATTATGGTCTTTACCGTATTATCGATAAGTGTGGATCAGTTGCATACAAATTGGATTTTCCAACAACTTCAAAGATTCATTCCGCCTTTCATGTATCCCAACTGAAATTCCTTTTTGGTAATATTCCTATTTTATCTACATTACAAAGTTCGGTCTCTGATGTACTAATTAAAGAACATGAGGCAATTTCGGAAAGCAATATGGTACAACGTCGAGGTCTTCGTGTTACAAAGGTATTGGTTAAGTGCACACATTTGGATGAAGCTGAAGCTACATGGGAATTTTATATTGATTTGCCGAAAACTTCCTTCATTTACACCTTGAGGACAAGGTTCTACAAACCCGGGGGATCTGTTACAGGGATGGCACATGATTGATTTGAAGAAGGTGACGCTTCTTGCTTGGTGATCAAATTATTTACGATTCACTAAATAGATCTTTTTCTCTTATCTTCTTATCTTGTTTCTATTTTTATTAGGTTAATTTTTCCATCTGTTATAAAGGCTTTTGCCTTGTCGTTATGTTCTTTATCAAAAAATTATTCAGACATATTGTTATGTCTCTTAAGTCGTGCTCGTAAGCTTCATATTGTTGCTTGTGAGTTGTTCGAACATTTGCTCCTTGCGTGCTTTGCTTCGTTGATCTATCTATAAATCGTACTTTCTTCTCTATTAAGTCTCGTTTTCGTGTAGTATATGATTCGAATCTGTTTTTCTATATTAGATATGCACATGTTTCTGGATTGAAGTTTCATCTCTTGCGGGGACAACATTGCATGAAATAAAACGACGATGTGCATAGGTCGGAGAAGGAGTTTGACATTGGAGATTATGTCTACGTTAACTTACAAACTTATCGCAAAAACTCTGTTGTTACTCGTGCAAATCAAAAGCTGGGTCCGAAATATTATGGTCCTTACCGTATTATCGATAAGTGTTGATCGGTTGCATACAAATTGGATCTTCCAACAACTTCATAGAGTTATCCCTTCTTTCGTGTTTCCCAACTAGAAGTCCTTTTGTTAATATTCTTATTTCGTCTACATTACAAAGTTTGGCCTCTAATGTTCTAATTAAAGCACCTGACACAATTTTGAAAAGGAAGATGGTAAGCATCAAGGTCAAGCAGTTACAATCGTATTGGTTAAGTGGACCCAATTGGATGAAGCTAAAGCTACATGGGAAATTTTATTCAAATTTGGAGAAGCAGTTTCCTTCATTTACACCTTGAGGACAAGGTTCTTCAAACCCGGGGTATTTTATATAGGAATGACACGTGATTGATTTGAAGAAGGTGACGATTGTTGCTTGGTGATCAAGTTATTTACGATTCACTAGATAGATCTTTTTCTCTTATCTTCTTATCTTGTTTCTATTTTTACTAGGTTAATTTTTCATCTGTTATAAAGGCTTTTGCCTTGTCGTTATGTTCTTTATCAAAAAATTATTCAGACATATTGTTATGTCTCTTAAGTCGTGCTCGTAAGCTTTATATTGTTGCTTTTGAGTTGTTCGAACATTTGCTCCTTGCGTGCTTTGCTTCGTTGATCTATCTATAAATTGTACTTTCTTCTCTATTAAGTCTCGTTTTCGTGAAGTATATGATTCGAATCTGTTTTTTATATTAGATATGCACATGTTTCCTGATTGAAGTTTCATCTCTTGCGGGCACAACATCGCATGAAATAAAACGACGATGTGCATAGGTCGGAGAAGGAGTTTGACATTGGAGATTATGTCTACGTTAACTTAAAACCTTATCGCCAAAACTCTGTTGTTACTCGTGCAAATCAAAAGCTGAGTCCGAAATATTATAGTCCTTACCGTATTATCGATAAGTTTTGATCGGTTGCATACAAATTGGATCTTCCAACAACTTCATAGAGTTATCCCGTCTTTCGTGTTTCCCAACTAGAAGTCCTTTTTGTGAATATTCTTATTTCGTCTACATTACAAAGTTTGGCCTCTAATGTTCTAATTAAAGAACCTCACACAATTTTGAAAAGGAAGATGGTACAACATCAAGGTCAAGCAGTTACAATCGTATTGGTTAAGTGGACCCATTTGGATGAAGCTAAAGCTACATGGGAAATTTTATTCAAATTTGGAGAAGCAGTTTCCTTCATTTACACCTTGAGGACAAGGTTCTTCAAACCCGGGGTATTTTATATAGGAATGACACGTGATTGATTTGAAGAAGGTGACGATTGTTGCTTGGTGATCAAGTTATTTACGATTCACTATATAGATCTTTTTCTCTTATCTTCTTATCTTGTTTCTATTTTTACTAGGTTAATTTTTCATCTGTTCTAAAGGTTTTTGCCTTGTCGTTATATTTTTTACCAAAAAACTATTCAGACATATTGTTACGTCTCTTAAGTCGTGCTGTTAGGCCTCGTATTGTTGCTTGTGAGTTTTCCGAACACTTGCTCCTTGCTTGCTTTGCTTAGTTGAATTATTAATCAATCGTACTTTCTTATTTATTAAGTCTCGTTTCCGTGTTGTATATGATTCGACTCTATTTTTCTATATTAGATATGCACATGTTTCTAGATTGAAGTTTCATCTCTTGCGTGCACAACATTGCATGAAGCAAAATGCCGATGTGCATAGGTCGGAGAAGGAGTTTGACATTGGAGATTATGTCTATGTTAACTTACAACCTTATCGTCAAAATTCTGTTGTGAGTTGTGCAAATCAAAAGCTGATTCCGAAATATTATGGTCTTTACCGTATTATCGATAAGTGTGGATCAGTTGCATACAAATTGGATTTTCCAACAACTTCAAAGATTCATTCCGCCTTTCGTGTATCCCAACTGAAATTCCTTTTTGGTAATATTCCTATTTTATCTACATTACAAAGTTCAGACTCTGATGTTCTAATTAAAGAACATGAGGCAATTTTGGAAAGCAATATGGTACAACGTCGAGGTCGTCGTGTTACAATGGTATTGGTTAAGTGCACACATTTGGATGAAGCTGAAGCTACATGGGAATTTTATATTGATTTGCCGAAAACTTCCTTCATTTACACCTTGAGGACAAGGTTCTACAAACCCGGGGGATCTGTTACATGGATGGCACATGATTGATTTGAAGAAGGTGACGCTTCTTGCTTGGTGATCAAATTATTTACGATTCACTAGATAGATCTTTTTCTCTTATCTTCTTATCTTGTTTCTATTTTTACTAGGTTAATTTTTCATCTGTTATAAAGGCTTTTGCCTTGTCGTTATGTTCTTTATCAAAAAATTATTCAGACATATTGTTATGTCTCTTAAGTCGTGCTCGTAAGCTTCATATTGTTGCTTGTGAGTTGTTCGAACATTTGCACCTTGCGTGCTTTGCTTCGTTGATCTATCTATAAATCGTACTTTCTTCTCTATTAAGTCTTGTTTTCGTGTAGTATATGATTCAAATCTGTTTTTTTATATTAGATATGCACATGTTTCCTGATTGAAGTTTCATCTCTTGCGGGGACAACATTGCATGAAATAAAACGACGATGTGCATAGGTCGGAGAAGGAGTTTGACATTGGAGATTATATCTACGTTAACTTACAACCTTATCGCCAAAACTCTGTTGTTACTCGTGCAAATCAAAAGCTGAGTCCAAAATATTATGGTCCTTACCGTATTATCGATAAGTGTTGATCGGTTGCATACAAATTGGATCTTCCAACAACTTCAAAAAGTTATCCCGTCTTTCGTGTTTCCCAACTAGAAGTCCTTTTTGTTAATATTCTTATTCCGTCTACATTACAAAGTTTGGTCTCTACTGTTCTAATTAAAGAACCTGACACAATTTTGAAAAGGAAGATGGTACAACATCAAGGTCAAGCAGTTACAATGGTATTGGTTAAGTGGACCCATTTGGATGAACCTAAAGCTACATGGGAAATTTTATTCTAATTTGGAGAAGCAGTTTCCTTCATTTACACCTTGAGGACAAGGTTCTTCAAACCCGGGGTATTTTTTATAGGAATGGCACATGATTGATTTCAAGAAGGTGACGATTTTTGCTTGGTGATCAAGTTATTTACGATTCACTAGATAGATCTTTTTCTCTTATCTTCTTATCTTGTTTCTATTTTTACTAGGTTAATTTTTCATCTGTTATAAAGGCTTTTGCCTTGTCGTTATGTTCTTTATCAAAAAATTATTCAGACATATTGTTATGTCTCTTAAGTCATGCTCGTAAGCTTCATATTGTTTCTTGTGAGTTTTTTGAACATTTGCTCCTTGCGTACTTTTTTCTCAATTAAGACTCGTTTCCATGTTGTACACGATTCGACTCTGTTTTTCTATGTTAGATTTACACGTGTTGTATGCTGTTGTCTTTAGCTGAATCTTGGTATAACACTAACTTTCACACTTCTACACAAATGACGCCATACAAAGCTATTTTCAGACAACAACCTCCGATTCATCTACCGTATTTACCTCGCGAATCAAAAGTGGTTGTTGTTCCACGAAACTTACAAGAACGAGAGAGTATGATTGAAATATTAAAGTTTCATCTCTTGCGTGCACAACATTGCATGAAGCAAAATGCCGATTGCATAGGTCAGAGAAGGACATTGACATTGGAGCTTATGTCTATGTTAGCTTACAAAGTTTGGTCTCTGATGTTCTAATTAAAGAACATGAGGCAATTTCGGAAAGCAATATGGTACAACGTCAAGGTCGTCCTGTTACAATGGTATTGGTTAAGTAGACACATTTGGATGAAGCTGAAGCTACATGGGAATTTTATATTGATTTGCCGAAGAATTTCCTTCATTTACACCTTGAGGACAAGGTTCTTCAAACCCGGGGGATCTGTTATAGGAATGGTACATGATTGATTTGAAGAAGGTGACGCTTGTTACTTGGTGATCAAGTTATTTACGATTCACTAGATAGATCTTTTTCTCTTATCTTCTTACCTTGTTTCTATTTTACTAGGTTAATTTTTCATCTGTTATAAAGGCTTTTGCCTTGTCGTTATGTTCTTTACCAAAACATTATTCAAACATATTGTTATGTCTCTTAAGTCGTGCTCGTAAGCTTCATATTGTTGCGTGTGAGTTTTTCGAACATTTGCTCCTTGCGTGCTTTGCTTCGTTGATCTATCTATAAATCGTACTTTCTTCTCTTTTAAGTCTCGTTTTCGTGTAGTATATGATTCGACTCTGTTTTTTATATTAGATATGCACATGTTTCTAGATTGAAGTTTCATCTCTTGCGTACACACCATTGCATGAAACAAAACGACGATGTGCATAGGTCGGAGAAGGAGTTTGACATTGGAGATTATGTCTATGTTAACTTACAACCTTATCGCCAAAAATCTGTTGTTACTCGTGCAAATCAAAAGCTGAGTCCGAAATATTATGGTCCTTACCGTATTAACGATAAGTGTTGATCGGTTGCATACAAATTGGATCTTCCAACAACTTCATAGAGTTATCCCGTCTTTCGTGTGTCCCAACTAGAAGTCCTTTTTGTAATATTCTTATTCCGTCTATATTACAAAGTTTGGTCTCTAATGTTCTAATTAAAGAACCTGACACAATTTTGAAAAGGAAGATGGTACAACATCAAGGTCAAGCAGTTACAATGGTATTGGTTAAGTGGAGCCATTTGGATGAACCTAAAGCTACATGGGAAATTTTATTCAAATTTGGAGAAGCAGTTTCCTTCATTTACACCTTGAGGACAAGGTTCTTTAAACCCGGGGTATTTTATATAGGATTGGCACGTGATTGATTTGAAGAAGGGTGACACTTGTTGCTTGGTAATCAAGTTATTTTCGATTCACTATATAGATCTTTTTCTCTTATCTTCTTATTTTGTTTCTATTTTTACTAGGTTAATTTTTCATATGTTAGAAAGGCTTTTGCCTTGTTG
Source organism: Lepidium sativum (assembly GCA_023374145.1). Classification (NCBI taxonomy): domain Eukaryota; kingdom Viridiplantae; phylum Streptophyta; class Magnoliopsida; order Brassicales; family Brassicaceae; genus Lepidium; species Lepidium sativum. Next base: position 42,181 of record JAKUCM010001237.1, on the reverse strand, counting down.
TTATGTTCTTTACCAAAAAATTATTCAGACATATTGTTATGTCTCATAAGTCGTGCTCGTAAGCTTCATATTGTTGCTTGTGAGTTTTTCGAACATTTGCTCTTTGCGTGCTTTCTTCTCAATTAAGACTCGTTTCCATGTTGTACACGATTCGACTCTGTTTTTCTATGTTAGATTTACACGTGTTGTAAGCTGTTGTCTTTAGCTGAATCTTGGTATAACAGTAACTTTCACACTTCTACACAAATGACGCCATACAAAGCTATTTTCAGACAGCAACCTCGGATTCATCTACCGTATTTACCTCGCGAATCAAAATTTGTTGTTGTTTCATCTCTTGCGTGCACAACATTGGAGCTTATGTCTATGTTAGCTTACAAAGTTCGGTCTCTGATGTTCTAATTAAAGAACATGAGGCAATTTCGGAAAGCAATATGGTACAACGTCAAGGTCGTCCTGTTACAATGGTATTGGTTAAGTAGACACATTTGGATGAAGCTGAAGCTACATGGGAATTTTATATTGATTTGCCGAAGAATTTCCTTCATTTACACCTTGAGGACAAGGTCCTTCAAACCCGGGGGATCTGTTATAGGAATGGTACATGATTGATTTGAAGAAGGTGACGCTTGTTACTTGGTGATCAAGTTATTTACGATTCACTAGATAGATCTTTTTCCCTTATCTTCTTACCTTGTTTCTATTTTACTAGGTTAATTTTTCATCTGTTATAAAGGCTTTTGCCTTGTCGTTATGTTCTTTTCCAAAAAATTATTCAAACATATTGTTATGTCTCTTAAGTCGTGCTCGTAAGCTTCATATTGTTGCGTGTGAGTTTTTCGAACATTTGCTCCTTGCGTGCTTTGCTTCGTTGATCTATCTATAAATCGTACTTTCTTCTCTTTTAAGTCTCGTTTTCGTGTAGTATATGATTCGACTCTGTTTTTTATATTAGATATGCACATGTTTCTAAATTGAAGTTTCATCTCTTGCGTACACACCGTTGCATGAAGCAAAACGACGATGTGCATAGGTCGGAGAAGGAGTTTGACATTGGAGATTATGTCTATGTTAACTTACAACCTTATCGTCAAAATTCTGTTGTGTTTCTTGCAAATCAAAAGATGAGTCCGAAATATTATGGTCCTTACCGTATTATCGATAAGTGTTGATCGGTTGCATACAAATTGGATCTTCCAACAACTTCAAAGAGTTATCCCGTCTTTCGTATTTCCCAACTAGAAGTCCTTTTTGTTAATATTCTTATTCCGTCTATATTACAAAGTTTGGTCTCTAATGTTTAAATTAAAGAACCTGACACAATTTTAAAAAGGAAGATGGTACAACATCAAGGTCAAGCAGTTACAATGGTATTGGTTAAGTGGACCCATTTGGATGAACCCAAAGCTACATGGGAAATTTTATTCTAATTTGGAGAAGCAGTTTCCTTCATTTACACCTTGAGGACAAGGTTCTTCAAACCCGGGGTATTTTATATAGGAATGGCACGTGATTGATTTGAAGAAGGGTGACGCTTGTTGCTTGGTAATCAAGTTATTTTCGATTCACTATATAGATCTTTTTCTCTTATCTTCTTATTTTGTTTCTATTTTTACTAGGTTAATTTTTCATCTGTTATAAAGCCTTTTGCCTTGTCGTTATGTTTTTGCATGAAGCAAAATGCCGATGTGCATAGGTCGGAGAAGGAGTTTGACATTGGAGATTATGTCTATGTTAACTTACAACCTTATCGCCAAAACTCTGTTGTTACTCGTGCAAATCAAAATCTGAGTCCGAAATATTATGGTCCTTACCGTATTATCAATAAATGTTGATTGGTTGCATACAAATTGGATCTTCCAACAACTTCTAAAAGTTATCCCGTCTTTCGTGTTTCCCAACTAGAAGTCCTTTTAGTTAATATTCTTATTCCGTCTATATTACAAAGTTTGGTCTCTAATGTTCTAATTAAAGAACCTGACACAACTTTGAAAAGGAAAATTGTACAACATCAAGGTCAAGCAGTTACAATGGTATTGGTTAAGTGGACCCATTTGGATGAAGCTAAAGCTACATGGGAAATTTTATTCTAATTTGGAGAAGCAGTTTCCTTCATTTACACCTTGTGGACAAGGTTCTTCAAACCCGGGGTATTTTATATAGTAATGGCACGTGATTGATTTGAAGAAGGTTGACGCTTGTTGCTTGATAATCAAATTATTTTCGATTCACTATATAGATCTTTTTCTCTTATCTTCTTAATCTTGTTTCTATTTTTACTATGTTAATTTTTCATCTGTTATAAAGGCTTCTGCCTTGTCGTTATGTTCTTTACCAAAAACTTATTCAGACATATTGTTATGTTCTGTTACAACCTTATCGTCAAAATTCTGTTGTGAGTCGTGCAAATCAAAAGCTGAATCCGAAATATTATGGTCTTTACCGTATTATCGATAAGTGTGGATCAGTTGCATAAAAATTGGATTTTCCAACAACTTCAAAGATTCATTCCGCCTTTCGTGTATCCCAACTGAAATTATGTTTTGGTAATATTCCTATTTTATCTACATTACAAAGTTCGGTCTCTGATGTTCTAATTAAAGAACATGAGGCAATCTCGGAAAGCAATATGGTACAACGTCGAGGTCGTCCTGTTACAATGGTATTGGTTAAGTGCACACATTTGGATGAAGCTGAAGCTACATGGGAACTTTATATTGATTTGCCGAAAACTTCCTTCATTTACACCTTGAGAACAAGGTTCTTCAAACCCGGGGTATTTTTTATAGGAATGGCACATGGTTGATTTGAAGAAGGTGACGATTGTTGCTTGGTGATCAAGTTATTTACGATTCACTAGATAGATCTTTTTCTCTTATCTTCTTATCTTGTTTCAATTTTTACTAGGTTAATTTTTCATCTGTTATAAAGGCTTTTGCCTTGTCGTTATGTTCTTTACCAAAAAATTATTCAGACATATGTTATGTCTCTTAAGTCGTGCTCGTATGCTTCATATTGTTGCTTGTGAGTTTTTCGAACATTTGCTCCTTGCGTGCTTTGCTTTGTTGATCTATCTATAAATCGTACTTTCTTCTCTATTAAGTCTCGTTTTCGTGTAGTATATGATTCAAATCTGTTTTTTATATTAGATATGCACATGTTTCTGGATTGAAGTTTCATCTCTTACGGGGAAAACATCGCATGAAATAAAACGACGATGTGCATAGGTCGGAGAAGGAGTTTGACATTGGAGATTATGTCTCCGTTAACTTTCAACCTTATCGCCAAAACTCTGTTGTTACTCGTGCAAATCAAAAGCTGAGTCCGAAATATTATGGTCCTTACCGTATTATCGATAAGTGTTGATCGGTTGCATACAAATTGGATCTTCCAACAACTTCAAAGAGTTATCCCGTCTTTCGTGTTTCCCAACTAGAAGTCGTTTTTGTTAATATTCTTATTCCGTCTACATTACAAAGTTTGGCCTCTAATGTTCTAATTAAAGAACCTGACACAATTTTGAAAAGGAAGATGGTACAACATCAAGGTCAAGCAGTTACAATCGTATTGGTTAAGTGACCCATTTGGATGAAGCTAAAGCTACATGGGAAATTTTATTCAAATTTGGAGAAGCAGTTTCCTTCATTTACATCTTGAGGACAAGGTTCTTCAAACCCGGGGTATTTTATATAGGAATGGCACGTGATTGATTTGAAGAAGGGTTACGCTTGTTGCTTGGTAATCAAGTTATTTTCGATTCACTATATAGATCTTTTTCTCTTATCTTCTTATCTTGTTTCTATTTTTACTAGGTTAATTTTTCATCTGTTATAAAGGTTTTTGCCTTGTCGGTATATTTTTTACCAAAAAACTATTCAGACATATTGTTACGTCTCCTAAGTCGTGCTCTTAGGCCTTGTATAGTTGCTTGTGAGTTTTCCGAACATTTTCTCCTTGCTTGCTTTGCTTGGTTGAATTATTAATAAATCGTACTTTCTTATTTATTATGTCTCGTTTCCGTGTTGTATATGATTTGACTCTATTTTTCTATATTAGATATGCACATGTTTCTAGATTGAAGTTTCATCTCTTGCGTGCACAACATTGCATGAAGCAAAATGCCGATGTGCATAGGTCGGAGAAGGAGTTTGACATTGGAGATTATGTCTATGTTAACTTACAACCTTATCGTCAAAATTCTGTTGTGATTCGTGCAAATCAAAAGCTGATTCCGAAATATTATGGTCTTTACCGTATTATCGATAAGTGTGGATCAGTTGCATACAAATTCAATTTTCCAACAACTTCAAAGATTCATTCGGCCTTTCGTGTACCCCAACTGAAATTCCTTTTTCGTAATATTCCTATTTTGTCTACATTACAAAGTTCGGTCTCTGATGTTCTAATTAAATAACATGAGGCAATTTCGGAAAGCAATATGGTACAACGTCGAGGTCGTCCTGTTACAATGGTATTGGTTAAGTGGACACATTTAAATGAAGCTGAAGCTACATGGGAATTTTATATTGATTTGCCGAAAATTTCCTTCATTTACACCTTGAGGACAAGGTTCTACAAACCCGGGGGATCTGTTATAGGAATGGCACATGATTGATTTGAAGAAGGTGACGCTTCTTGCTTGGTGACCAAGTTATTTACAATTCACTAGATAGATCTTTTTCTCTTATCTTCTTATCCTGTTTCTATTTTTACTAGGTTAATTTTTCATCTATTATAAAGGCTTTTGCCTTGTCGTTATGTTCTTTATCAAAAAATTATTCAGACATATTGTTATGTCTCTTAACTCGTGCTCGTAAGCTTCATATTTTTGCTTGTGAGTTTTTCGAACATTTGCTCCTTGCGTGGTTTGCTTCGTTGATCTATCTATAAATCGTACTTTCTTCTCTATTAAGTCTCGTTTTCGTGTAGTATATGATTCAAATCTGTTTTTTTATATTAGATATGCACATGTTTCTGGATTGAAGTTTCATCTCTTGCGGGGACAACATCGCATGAACTAAAACGACGATGTGCATAGGTCGGAGAAGGAGTTTGACATTGGAGATTATGTCTACGTTAACTTACAACCTTATCGCTAAAACTCTGTTGTTACTCGTGCAAATCAAAAGCTGAATCCGAAATATTATGGTCCTTACCGTATTATCGATAAGTGTTGATCGGTTGCATACAAATTGGATCTTCCAACAACTTCAAAGAGTTATCCCGTCTTTCATGTTTCCCAACTAGAAGTCCGTTTTGTTAATATTCTTATTCCGTCTACATTACAAAGTTTGGCCTCTAATGTTATAATTAAAGAACCTGACACAATTTTGAAAAGCAAGATGGTACAACATCAAGGTCAAGCAGTTACAATCGTATTGGTTAAGTGGACCCATTTGGATGAAGCTAAAGCTACATGGGAAATTTTATTCAAATTTGGAGAAGCAGTTTCCTTCATTTACACCTTGAGGACAAGGTTCTTCAAACCCGGGGGATTTGCTATAGGAATGGCACATGATTGAATTGAAGAAGGTGACGCTTCTTGCTTGGTGATCAAGTTATTTACGATTCACTAGATAGATCTTTTTCTCTTATCTTCTTATCTTGTTTCTATTTTTACTAGGTTAATTTTTCATCTGTTATAAAGGCTTTTACCTTGTCGTTATGTTCTTTACCAAAAAATTATTCAGACATATTGTTATGTTTCTTAAGTCGTGCTCGTAAGCTTCATATTGTTGCTGTGAGTTTTTCGAACATTTGCTCCTTGCGTGCTCTGCTTTGTTGATCTATCTATAAATCTTACTTTCTTCTCTATTAAGTCTCGTTTTCGTGTAGTATATGATTCAAATCTGTTTTTTATATTAGATATGCACATGTTTCTGGATTGAAGTTTCATCTCTTACGGGGACAACATCGCATGAAATAAAACGACGATGTGCATAGGTCGGAGAAGGAGTTTGACATTGGAGATTATGTCTACGTTAACTTACAACCTTATCGCCAAAACTCTGTTGTTACTCGTGCAAATCAAAAGCTGAGTCCAAAATATTATGGTCCTTACCGTATTATCGATAAGTGTTGATCGGTTGCATACAAATTGGATCTTCCAACAACTTCATAGAGTTATCCCGTCTTCCGTGTTTCCCAACTAGAAGTCCTTTTTGTTAATATTCTTATTCCGTCTACATTACAAAGTTTGGCCTCTAATGTTCTAATTAAAGAACCTGACACAATTTTGAAAAGGAAGATGGTACAACATCAAGGTCAAGCAGTTACAATCGAATTGGTTAAGTGACCCATTTGGAGGAAGCTAAAGCTACATGGGAAATTTTAATCTAATTTGGAGAAGCAGTTTCCTTCATTTACACCTTGAGCACAAGGTTCTTCAAACCCGGGGTATTTTTTATAGGAATGGCACGTGATTAATTTGAAGAAGGGTTACGCTTGTTGCTTGGTAATCAAGTTATTTTCGATTCACTATATAGATCTTTTTCTCTTATCTTCTTATCTTGTTTCTATTTTTACTAGGTTAATTTTTCATTTCTTATAAAGGTTTTTGCCTTGTCGGTATATTTTTTACGAAAAAACTATTCAGACATATTGTTACGTCTCCTAAGTCGTGCTCTTAGGCCTCGTATTGTTGCTTGTGAGTTTTCCGAACATTTGCTCCTTGCTTGCTTTGCTTGGTTGAATTATTAATAAATCGTACTTTCTTATTTATTAAGTCTCGTTTCCGTGTTGTATATGATTCGACTCTATTTTTCTATATTAGATATGCACATGTTTCTAGATTGAAGTTTCATCTCTTGCGTGCACAACATTGCATGAAGCAAAATGCCGATGTGCATAGGTCGGAGAAGGAGTTTGACATTGGAGATTATGTCTATGTTAACTTACAACCTTATCGTCAAAATTTTGTTGTGATTCGTGCAAATCAAAAGCTGATTCCAAAATATTATGGTCTTTACCGTATTAACGATAAGTGTGGATCAGTTGCATACAAATTGGACTTTCCAACAACTTCAAAGATTCATTCCGCCTTTCGTGTATCCCAACTGAAATTCCTTTTGGTAATATTCCTATTTTGTTTGCATTACAAAGTTCGGTCTCTGATGTTCTAATTAAAGAACATGAGGCAATTTTGGAAAGCAATATGGTACATGATTGATTTGAAGAAGGTGACGCTTCTTGCTTGGTGACCAAGTTATTTACGATTTACTAGATAGATCTTTTTCTCTTATCTTCTTATCTTGTTTCTATTTTTTCTAGGTTAATTTTTCATCTGTTATAAAGGATTTTGCCTTGTCGTTATGTTCTTTATCAAAAAATTATTCAGACATATTGTTATGTCTCTTAACTCGTGCTCGTAAGCTTCATATTTTTGCTTGTGAGTTTTTTGAACATTTGCTCCTTGCGTGCTTTGCTTCGTTGATCAATCTATAAATCATACTTTCTTCTCTATTAAGTCTCGTTTTTGTGTAGTATATTATTCGAATCTGTTTTTTATATTAGATATGCACATGTTTCTGGATTGAAGTTTCATCTCTTGCGGGGACAACATCGCATGAACTAAAACGACGATGTGCATAGGTCGGAGAAGGAGTTTGACATTGGAGATTATGTCTATGTTAACTTACAACCTTATCGCCAAAACTCTGTTGTTACTCGTGCAAATCAAAAGCTGAATCCGAAATATTATGGTCCTTACCGTATTATCGATAAGTGTTGATCGGTTGCATACAAATTGGATCTTCCAACAACTTCAAAGAGTTATCCCGTCTTTCATGTTTCCCAACTAGAAGTCCGTTTTGTTAATATTCTTATTCCGTCTACATTACAAAGTTTGGCCTCTAATGTTATAATTAAAGAACCTGACACAATTTTGAAAAGCAAGATGGTACAACATCAAGGTCAAGCAGTTACAATCGTATTGGTTAAGTGGACCCATTTGGATGAAGCTAAAGCTACATGGGAAATTTTATTCAAATTTGGAGAAGCAGTTTCCTTCATTTACACCTTGAGGACAACGTTCTTCAAACCCGGGGGATTTGCTATAGGAATGGCACATGATTGAATTGAAGAAGGTGACGCTTCTTGCTTGGTGATCAAGTTATTTACGATTCACTAGATAGATCTTTTTCTCTTATCTTCTTATCTTGTTTCTATTTTTACTAGGTTAATTTTTCATCTGTTATAAAGGCTTTTACCTTGTCGTTATGTTCTTTACCAAAAAATTATTCAGACATATTGTTATGTTTCTTAAGTCGTGCTCGTAAGCTTCATATTGTTGCTTGTGAGCTTTTCGAACATTTGCTCCTTGCGTGCTTTGCTTTGTTGATCTATCTATAAATCTTACTTTCTTCTCTATTAAGTCTCGTTTTCGTGTAGTATATGATTCAAATCTGTTTTTTATATTAGATATGCACATGTTTCTGGATTGAAGTTTCATCTCTTACGGGGACAACATCGCATGAAATAAAACGACGATGTGCATAGGTCGGAGAAGGAGTTTGACATTGGAGATTATGTCTACGTTAACTTACAACCTTATCGCCAAAACTCTGTTGTTACTCGTGCAAATCAAAAGCTGAGTCCGAAATATTATGGTCCTTACCGTATTATCGATAAGTGTTGATCGGTTGCATACAAATTGGATCTTCCAACAACTTCATAGAGTTATCCCTTCTTTCCTGTTTCCCAACTAGAAGTCCTTTTTGTTAATATTCTTATTCCGTCTACATTACAAAGTTTGGCCTCTAATGTTCTAATTAAAGAACCTGACACAATTTTGAAAAGGAAGATGGTACAACATCAAGGTCAAGCAGTTACAATCGTATTGGTTAAGTGACCCATTTGGAGGAAGCTAAAGCTACATGGGAAATTTTATTCTAATTTGGAGAAGCAGTTTCCTTCATTTACACCTTGAGGACAAGGTTCTTCAAACCCGGGGTATTTTTTATAGGAATGGCACGTGATTGATTTGAAGAAAGTTTACGCTTGTTGCTTGGTAATCAAGTTATTTTCGATTCACTATATAGATCTTTTTCTCTTATCTTCTTATCTTGTTTCTATTTTTACTAGGTTAATTTTTCATTTCTTATAAAGGTTTTTGCCTTGTCGGTATATTTTTTACCAAAAAACTATTTAGACATATTGTTACGTCTCCTAAGTCGTGCTCTTAGGCCTCGTATTGTTGCTTGTGAGTTTTCCGAACATTTGCTCCTTGCTTGCTTTGCTTGGTTGAATTATTAATAAATCGTACTTTCTTATTTATTAAGTCTCGTTTCCGTGTTGTATATGATTCGACTCTATTTTTCTATATTAGATATGCACATGTTTCTAGATTGAAGTTTCATCTCTTGCGTGCACAACATTGCATGAAGCAAAATGCCGATGTGCATAGGTCGGAGAAGGAGTTTGACATTGGAGATTATGTCTATGTTAACTTACAACCTTATCGTCAAAATTTTGTTGTGATTCGTGCAAATCAAAAGCTGATTCCAAAATATTATGGTCTTTACCGTATTATCGATAAGTGTGGATCAGTTGCATACAAATTGGATTTTCCAACAACTTCAAAGATTCATTCCTCCTTTCGTGTATCCCAACTGAAATTCCTTTTGGTAATATTCCTATTTTGTTTGCATTACAAAGTTCGGTCTCTGATGTTCTAATTAAAGAACATGAGGCAATTTTGGTAAGCAATATGGTACATGATTGATTTGAAGAAGGTGACGCTTCTTGCTTGGTGACCAAGTTATTTACGATTTACTAGATAGATCTTTTTCTCTTATCTTCTTATCTTGTTTCTATTTTTTCTAGGTTAATTTTTCATCTGTTATAAAGGATTTTGCCTTGTCGTTATGTTCTTTATCAAAAAATTATTCAGACATATTGTTATGTCTCTTAACTCGTGCTCGTAAGCTTCATATTTTTGCTTGTGAGTTTTTTGAACATTTGCTCCTTGCGTGCTTTGCTTCGTTGATCAATCTATAAATCGTACTTTCTTCTCTATTAAGTCTCGTTTTCGTGTAGTATATTATTCGAATCTGTTTTTTATATTAGATATGCACATGTTTCTGGATTGAAGTTTCATCTCTTGCGGGGACAACATCGCATGAACTAAAACGACGATGTGCATAGGTCGGAGAAGGAGTTTGACATTGGAGATTATGTCTATGTTAACTTACAACCTTATCGCCAAAACTCTGTTGTTACTCGTGCAAATCAAAAGCTGAATCCAAAATATTATGGTCCTTACCGTATTATCGATAAGTGTTGATCGGTTGCATACAAATTGGATCTTCCAACAACTTCAAAGAGTTATCCCGTCTTTCATGTTTCCCAACTAGAAGTCCGTTTTGTTAATATTCTTATTCCGTCTACATTACAAAGTTTGGCCTCTAATGTTATAATTAAAGAACCTGACACAATTTTGAAAAGCAAGATGGTACAACATCAAGGTCAAGCAGTTACAATCGTATTGGTTAAGTGGACCCATTTGGATGAAGCTAAAGCTACATGGGAAATTTTATTCAAATTTGGAGAAGCAGTTTCCTTCATTTACACCTTGAGGACAACGTTCTTCAAACCCGGGGGATTTGCTATAGGAATGGCACATGATTGAATTGAAGAAGGTGACGCTTCTTGCTTGGTGATCAAGTTATTTACGATTCACTAGATAGATCTTTTTCTCTTATCTTCTTATCTTGTTTCTATTTTTACTAGGTTAATTTTTCATCTGTTATAAAGGCTTTTGCCTTGTCGTTATGTTCTTTACCAAAAAATTATTCAGACATATTGTTATGTTTCTTAAGTCGTGCTCGTAAGCTTCATATTGTTGCTTGTGAGCTTTTCGAACATTTGCTCCTTGCGTGCTTTGCTTTGTTGATCTATCTATAAATCTTACTTTCTTCTCTATTAAGTCTCGTTTTCGTGTAGTATATGATTCAAATCTGTTTTTTATATTAGATATGCACATGTTTCTGGATTGAAGTTTCATCTCTTACGGGGACAACATCGCATGAAGTAAAACGACGATGTGCATAGGTCGGAGAAGGAGTTTGACATTGGAGATTATGTCTACGTTAACTTACAACCTTATCGCCAAAACTCTGTTGTTACTCGTGCAAATCAAATGCTGAGTCCGAAATATTATGGTCCTTACCGTATTATCGATAAGTGTTGATCGGTTGCATACAAATTGGATCTTCCAACAACTTCATAGAGTTATCCCTTCTTTCCTGTTTCCCAACTAGAAGTCCTTTTTGTTAATATTCTTATTCCGTCTACATTACAAAGTTTGGCCTCTAATGTTCTAATTAAAGAACCTGACACAATTTTGAAAAGGAAGATGCTACAACATCAAGGTCAAGCAGTTACAATCGTATTGGTTAAGTGACCCATTTGGAGGAAGCTAAAGCTACATGGGAAATTTTATTCTAATTTGGAGAAGCAGTTTCCTTCATTTACACCTTGAGGACAAGGTTCTTCAAACCCGGGGTATTTTTTATAGGAATGGCACGTGATTGATTTGAAGAAAGTTTACGCTTGTTGCTTGGTAATCAAGTTATTTTCGATTCACTATATAGATCTTTTTCTCTTATCTTCTTATCTTGTTTCTATTTTTACTAGGTTAATTTTTCATTTCTTATAAAGGTTTTTGCCTTGTCGGTATATTTTTTACCAAAAAACTATTCAGACATATTGTTACGTCTCCTAAGTCGTGCTCTTAGGCCTCGTATTGTTGCTTGTGAGTTTTCCGAACATTTGCTCCTTGCTTGCTTTGCTTGGTTGAATTATTAATAAATCGTACTTTCTTATTTATTAAGTCTCGTTTCCGTGTTGTATATGATTCGACTCTATTTTTCTATATTAGATATGCACATGTTTCTAGATTGAAGTTTCATCTCTTGCGTGCACAACATTGCATGAAGCAAAATGCCGATGTGCATAGGTCGGAGAAGGAGTTTGACATTGGAGATTATGTCTATGTTAACTTACAACCTTATCGTCAAAATTTTGTTGTGATTCGTGCAAATCAAAAGCTGATTCCAAAATATTATGGTCTTTACCGTATTATCGATAAGTGTGGATCAGTTGCATACAAATTGGATTTTCCAACAACTTCAAAGATTCATTCCGCCTTTCGTGTATCCCAACTGAAATTCCTTTTTGGTAATATTCCTATTTTGTTTGCATTACAAAGTTCGGTCTCTGATATTCTAATTAAAGAACATGAGGCAATTTCGGAAAGCAATATGGTACAACGTCAAGGTCGTCCCGTTACAATGGTATTGGTTAAGTGGACACATTTGGATGAAGCTGAAGCTACATGGGAATTTTATATTGATTTGACGAAAATTTCCTTCATTTACACCTTGAGGACAAGATTCTACAAACCCGGGGGATCTGTTATAGGAATGGCACATGATTGATTTGAAGAAGGTGACGCTTCTTGCTTGGTGACCAAGTTATTTACGATTCACTAGATAGATCTTTTTCTCTTATCTTCTTATCTTGTTTCTATTTTTACTAGGTTAATTTTTCATCTGTTATAAAGGCTTTTGCCTTGTCGTTATGTTCTTTATGAAAAAATTATTCAGACATATTGTTATGTCTCTTAACTCGTGCTCGTAAGCTTCATATTTTTGCTTGTGAGTTTTTTGAACATTTGCTCCTTGCATGCTTTGCTTCGTTGATCTATCTATAAATCGTACTTTCTTCTCTATTAAGTCTCGTTTTCGTGTAGTATATTATTCGAATCTGTTTTTTATATTAGATATGCACTATTTTCTGGATTGAAGTTTCATCTCTTGCGGGGACAACATCGCATGAACTAAAACGACGAGTGCATAGGTCGGAGAAGGAGTTTGACATTGGAGATTATGTCTACGTTAACTTACAACCTTATCGCCAAAACTCTGTTGTTACTCGTGCAAATCAAAAGCTGAATCCGAAATATTATGGTCCTTACCATATTATCGATAAGTGTTGATCGGTTGCATACAAATTGGATCTTCCAACAACTTCAAAGAGTTATCTCGTTTTTCGTGTTTCCTAACTAGAAGTCCTTTTTGTTAATATTCTTATTCCGTCTACATTGCAAAGTTTGGTCTCTAGTGTTCTAATTAAAGAACCTGACACAATTTTGAAAAGGAAGATGGTACAACATCAAGGTCAAGCAGTTACAAACGTATTGGTTAAGTGGACCCATTTGGATGAAGCTAAAGCTACATGGGAAATTTTATTCAAATTTGGAGAAGCAGTTTCCTTCATTTACACCTTGAGGACAAGGTTCTTCAAACCCGGGGTATTTTATATAGGAATGGCACGTGATTGATTTGACGAAGGGTTACGCTTGTTTCTTGGTAATCAAGTTATTTTCGATTCACTATACAGATCTTTTTCTCTTATCTTCTTATCTTGTTTCTATTTTTACTAGGTTAATTTATCATCTGTTATAAAGGTTTTTGCCTTGTCATTATATTTTTTACCAAAAAACTATTCAGACATATTGTTATGTCTCTTAAGTCGTGCTCGTTAGCTTCATATTGTTGCTTGTGAGTTTTTCGAACATTTGCCCCTTGCGTGCTTTGCTTCGTTGATCTATCTATAAATCGTACTTTCTTCTCTATTAAGTCTCGTTTTCGTGTAGTATATGATTCAAATCTGTTTTTTATATTAGATATGCACATGTTTCTGGATTGAAGTTTCATCTCTTGCGGGGACAACATCGCATGAAATAAAACGACGATGTGCATAGGTCGGAGAAGGAGTTTGACATTGGAGATTATGTCTACGTTAACTTACAAACTTATCGCCAAAACTCTGTTGTTACTCGTGCAAATCAAAAGCTGAGTCCGAAATATTATGGTCCTTACCGTATTATCGATAAGTGTTGATCGGTTGCATACAAATTGGATCTTCCAACAACTTCATAGAGTTATCCCGTCTTTCGTGTTTCCCAACTAGAAGTCCTTTTTGTTAATATTCTTATTCCGTCTACATTACAAAGTTTGGCCTCTAATGTTCTAATTAAAGAACCTGACACAATTTTGAAAAGGAAGATGGTACAACATCAAGGTCAAGCAGTTACAATCGTATTGGTTAAGTGACCCATTTGGAGGAAGCTAAAGCTACATGAGAAATTTTATTCTAATTAGGAGACGCAGTTTCCTTCATTTACACCTTGAGGACAAGGTTCTTCAAACCCGGGGTATTTTTTATAGGAATGGCACGTGATTGATTTGAAGAAGGGTTACGCTTGTTGCTTGGTAATCAAGTTATTTTCGATTCACTATATAGATCTTTTTCTCTTATCTTCTTATCTTGTTTCTATTTTTACTGGGTTAATTTTTCATTTCTTATAAAGGTTTTTGCCTTGTCGGTATATTTTTTACCAAAAAACTATTCAGACATATTGTTACGTCTCCTAAGTCGTGCTCTTAGGCCTCGTATTGTTGCTTGTGAATTTCCAAACATTTGCTCCTTGCTTGCTTTGCTTGGTTGAATTATTAATAAATAATACTTTCTTATTTATTAAGTCTCGTTTCCGTGTTGTATATGATTCGACTCTATTTTTCTATATTAGATATGCACATGTTTCTAGATTGAAGTTTCAACTCTTGCGTGCACAACATTGCATGAAGCAAAATGCCGATGTGCATAGGTCGGAGAAGGAGTTTGACATTGGAGATTATGTCTATGTTAACTTACAACCTTATCGTCAAAATTCTGTTGTAATTCGTGCAAATCAAAAGCTGATTCCAAAATATTATGGTCTTTACCATATTATCGATAAGTGTGGATCAGTTGCATACAAATTTGATTTTCCAACAACTTCAAAGATTCATTCCGCCTTTCGTGTATCCCAACTGAAATTCCTTTTTGGTAATATTCCTATTTTGTTTGCATTACAAAGTTCGGTCTCTGATGTTCTAATTAAAGAACATGAGGCAATTTCGGAAAGCAATATGGTACAACGTCAAGGTCGTCCCGTTACAATGGTATTGGTTAAGTGGACACATTTGGATGAAGCTGAAGCTACATGGGAATTTTATATTGATTTGACGAAAATTTCCTTCATTTACACCTTGAGGACAAGGTTCTACAAACCCGGGGGGTCTGTTATTGGAATGGCACATGATTGATTTGAAGAAGGTGACGCTTCTTGCTTGGTGACCAAGTTATTTACGATTCACTAGATAGATCTTTTTCTCTTATCTTCTTATCTTGTTTCTATTTTTACTAGGTTAATTTTTCATCTGTTATAAAGGCTTTTGCCTTGTCGTTATGTTCTTTATCAAAAAATTATTCAGACATATTGTTATGTCTCTTAACTCGTGCTCGTAAGCTTCATATTTTTGCTTGTGAGTTTTTTGAACATTTGCTCCTTGCGTGCTTTGCTTCGTTGATCTATCTATAAATCGTACTTTCTTCTCTATTAAGTCTCGTTTTCGTGTAGTATATGATTCGAATCTGTTTTTTATATTAGATATGCACATGTTTCTGGATTGAAGTTTCATCTCTTGCGGGGACAACATCGCATGAACTAAAACGACGATGTGCATAGGTCGGAGAAGGAGTTTGACATTGGAGATTATGTCTACGTTAACTTACAACCTTATCGTCAAAATTCTGTTGTAATTCGTGCAAATCAAAAGCTGATTCCAAAATATTATGGTCTTTACCATATTATCGATAAGTGTGGATCAGTTGCATACAAATTTGATTTTCCAACAACTTCAAAGATTCATTCCGCCTTTCGTGTATCCCAACTGAATTTCCTTTTTGGTAATATTCCTATTTTGTTTGCATTACAAAGTTCGGTCTCTGATGTTCTAATTAAAGAACATGAGGCAATTTCGGAAAGCAATATGGTACAACGTCAAGGTTGTCCCGTTACAATGGTATTGGTTAAGTGGACACATTTGGATGAAGCTGAAGCTACATGGGAATTTTATATTGATTTGACGAAAATTTCCTTCATTTACACCTTGAGGACAAGGTTCTACAAACCCGGGGGATCTGTTATTGGAATGGCACATGATTGATTTGAAGAAGGTGACGCTTCTTGCTTGGTGACCAAGTTATTTACGATTCACTAGATAGATCTTTTTCTCTTATCTTCTTATCTTGTTTCTATTTTTACTAGGTTAATTTTTCATCTGTTATAAAGGCTTTTGCCTTGTCGTTATGTTCTTTATCAAAAAATTATTCAGACATATTGTTATGTCTCTTAACTCGTGCTCGTAAGCTTCATATTTTTGCTTGTGAGTTTTTTGAACATTTGCTCCTTGCGTGCTTTGCTTCGTTGATCTATCTATAAATCGTACTTTCTTCTCTATTAAGTCTCGTTTTCGTGTAGTATATGATTCGAATCTGTTTTTTATATTAGATATGCACATGTTTCTGGATTGAAGTTTCATCTCTTGCGGGGACAACATCGCATGAACTAAAACGACGATGTGCATAGGTCGGAGAAGGAGTTTGACATTGGAGATTATGTCTACGTTAACTTACAACCTTATCGCCAAAACTCTGTTGTTACTCGTGCAAATCAAAAGCTGAATCCGAAATATTATGGTCCTTACCGTATTATCGATAAGTGTTGATCGGTTGCATACAAATTGGATCTTCCAACAACTTCAAAGAGTTATCTCGTCTTTCATATTTCCCAACTAGAAGTCCTTTTTGTTAATATTCTTATTCCGTCTACATTACAAAGTTTGGCCTCTAATGTTCTAATTAAAGAACCTGACACAATTTTGAAAAGCAAGATGGTACAACATCAAGGTCAAGCAGTTACAATCGTATTGGTTAAGTGGACCCATTTGGATGAAGCTAAAGCTACATGGGAAATTTTATTCAAATTTGGAGAAGCAGTTTCCTTCATTTACACCTTGAGAACAAGGTTCTACAAACCCGGGGGATCTGTTATAGGAATGGCACATGATTGATTTGAAGAAGGTGATGCTTCTTGCTTGGTGACCAAGTTATTTACGATTCACTAGATAGAGCTTTTTCTCTTATCTTCTTATCTTGTTTCTATTTTTACTAGGTTAATTTTTCATCTGTTATAAAGGTTTTTGCCTTTGTCGTTATATTTTTTACCAAAAAACTATTCAGACATATTGTTACGTCTCTTAAGTCGTGCTCTTAGGCCTCGTATTGTTGCTTGTGAGTTTTCCGAACATTTGCTCCTTGCTTGCTTTGCTTAGTTGAATTATTAATAAATCGTACTTTCTTATTTATTAAGTCTCGTTTCCGTGTTGTATATGATTCGACTCTATTTTTCTATATTAGATATGCACATGTTTCTAGATTGAAGTTTCATCTCTTGCGTGCACAACATTGCATGAAGCAAAATGCCGATGTGCATAGGTCGGAGAAGGAGTTTGACATTGGAGATTATGTCTATGTTAACTTACAACCTTATCGTCAAAATTCTGTTGTGAGTTGTGCAAATCAAAAGCTGATTCCGAAATATTATGGTCTTTACCGTATTATCGATAAGTGTGGATCAGTTGCATACAAATTGGATTTTCCAACAACTTCAAAGATTCATTCCGCCTTTCGTGTATCCCAACTGAAATTCCTTTTTGGTAATATTCCTATTTTATCTACATTACAAAGTTCGGTCTCCGATGTTCTAATTAAAGAACATGAGGCAATTTCGGAAAGCAATATGGTACAACGTCGAGGTCGTCGTGTTACAATGGTATTGGTTAAGTGCACACATTTGGATGAAGCTGAAGCTACATGGGAATTTTATATTGATTTGCCGAAAACTTCCTTCATTTACACCTTGAGGACAAGGTTCTACAAACCCGGGGGATCTGTTATAGGGATGGCACATGATTGATTTGAAGAAGGTGACGCTTCTTGCTTGGTGATCAAATTATTTACGATTCACTAGATAGATCTTTTTCTCGTATCTTCTTATCTTGTTTCTATTTTTACTAGGTTAATTTTTCATCTGTTATAAAGGCTTTTGCCTTGTCGTTATGTTCTTTATGAAAAAATTATTCAGACATATTGTTATGTCTTTTAAGTCGTGCTCGTAAGCTTCATATTGTTGCTTGTGAGTTTTTCGAACATTTGCTCCTTGCGTGCTTTGCTTTGTTGATCTATCTATAAATCGTACTTTCTTCTCTATTAAGTCTCGTTTTTGTGTAGTATATGATTCGAATCTGTTTTTTTATATTAGATATGCACATGTTTCTGGATTGAAGTTTCATCTCTTGCGGGGACAACATTGCATGAAATAAAACGACGATGTGCATAGGTCGGAGAAGGAGTTTGACATTGGAGATTATGTCTACGTTAACTTACAACCTTATCGCCAAAACTCTGTTGTTACTCGTGCAAATCAAAAGCTGAGTCCAAAATATTATGGTCCTTACCGTATTATCGATAAGTGTTGATCGGTTGCATACAAATTGGATCTTCCAACAACTTCAAAAAGTTATCCCGTCTTTCGTGTTTCCCAACTAGAAGTCCTTTTTGTTAATATTCTTATTCCGTCTACATGACGAATTTTGGTCTCTACTGTTCTAATTAAAGAACCTGACACAATTTTGAAAAGGAAGATGGTACAACATACAGGTCAAGCAGTTACAATGGTATTGGATAAGTGGACCCATTTGGATGAACCTAAAGCTACATGGGAAATTTTATTCTAATTAGGAGAAGCAGTTTCCTTCATTTACACCTTGAGGACAAGGTTCTTCAAACCCGGGGTATTTTTTATAGGAATGGCACATGATTGATTTGAAGAAGGTGACGATTGTTGCTTGGTGATGAAGTTATTTACGATTCACTAGATAGATCTTTTTCTCTTATCTTCTTATCTTGTTTCTATTTTTACTAGGTTAATTTTTCATCTGTTATAAAGGCTTTTGCCTTGTCGTTATGTTCTTTACTAAAAAATTATTCAGACATATTGTTATGTCTCTTAAGTCGTGCTCGTAAGGTTCGTATTGTTGCTTGTGAGTTTTTCGAACATTTGCTCCTTCCGTGCTTTGCTTCGTTGATCTATCTATAAATTGTACTTTCTTCTCTATTAAGTCTCGTTTTCGTGTAGTATATGATTCGACTCTGTTTTTTATATTAGATATGCACATGTTTCTGGATTGAAGTTTCATCTCTTGCGGGGACAACATTGCATGAAATAAAACGACGATGTGCATAGGTCGGAGAAGGAGTTTGACATTGGAGATTATGTCTACGTTAACTTACAACCTTATCGCCAAAACTCTGT
The DNA here is from genome assembly GCA_023374145.1 of Lepidium sativum. NCBI lineage: Eukaryota > Viridiplantae > Streptophyta > Magnoliopsida > Brassicales > Brassicaceae > Lepidium > Lepidium sativum. The sequence goes on along the minus strand of JAKUCM010001237.1, from coordinate 22,917 downwards.
TGTTACTCGTGCAAATCAAAAGCTGAGTCCAAAATATTATGGTCCTTACCGTATTATCGATAAGTGTTGATCGGTTGCATACAAATTGGATCTTCCAACAACTTCAAAAAGTTATCCCGTCTTTCGTGTTTCCCAACTAGAAGTCCTTTTTGTTAATATTCTTATTCCGTCTACATGACAAATTTTGGTCTCTACTGTTCTAATTAAAGAACCTGACACAATTTTGAAAAGGAAGATGGTACAACATCAAGGTCAAGCAGTTACAATGGTATTGGATAAGTGGACCCATTTGGATGAACCTAAAGCTACATGGGAAATTTTATTCTAATTAGGAGAAGCAGTTTCCTTCATTTACACCTTGAGGACAAGGTTCTTCAAACCCGGGGTATTTTTTATAGGAATGGCACATGATTGATTTGAAGAAGGTGACGATTGTTGCTTGGTGATCAAATTATTTACGATTCACTAGATAGATCTTTTTCTCTTATCTTCTTATCTTGTTTCTATTTTTACTAGGTTAATTTTTCATCTGTTATAAAGGCTTTTGCCTTGTCATTATGTTCTTTACTAAAAAATTATTCAGACATATTGTTATGTCTCTTAAGTCGTGCTCGTAAGGTTCGTATTGTTGCTTGTGAGTTTTTCGAACATTTGCTCCTTCCGTGCTTTGCTTCGTTGATCTATCTATAAATTGTACTTTCTTCTCTATTAAGTCTCTTTTTCGTGTAGTATATGATTCGACTCTGTTTTTTATATTAGATATGCACATGTTTCTGGATTGAAGTTTCATCACTTGCGGGCACCACATCGCATGAAATAAAACGACGATGTGCATAGGTCGGAGAAGGAGTTTGACATTGGAGATTATGTTTACGTTAACTTAAAACCTTATCGCCAAAACTCTGTTGTTACTCGTGCAAATCAAAAGCTGAGTCTGAAATATTATGGTCCTTACCGTATTATCGATAAGTTTTGATCGGTTGCATACAAATTGGATCTTCCAACAACTTCAAAGAGTTATCCCATTTTTCGTGTTTCCCAACTAGAAGTCCTTTTTGTTAATATTCTTATTCCGTCTACATTACAAAGTTTGGTCTCTACTGTTCTAATTAAAGAACCTGACATAATTTTGAAAAGGAAGATGGTACAACATCAAGGTCAAGCAGTTACAATGGTATTGGTTAAGTGGACCCATTTGGATGAACCTAAAGCTACATGGGAAATTTTATTCTAATTTGGAGAAGCAGTTTCCTTCATTTACACCTTGAGGACAAGGTTCTTCAAACCCGGGGTATTTTTTATAGGAATGGCACATGATTGATTTCAAGAAGGTGACGATTGTTGCTTGGTGATCAAGTTATTTACGATTCACTAGATAGATCTTTTTCTCTTATCTTCTTATCTTGTTTCTATTTTTACTAGGTTAATTTTTCATCTATTATAAAGGCTTTTGCCTTGTCGTTATGTTCTTTATCAAAAAATTATTCAGACATATTGTTATGTCTCTTAAGTCGTGCTCGTAAGCTTCATATTGTTGCTTGTGAGTTTTTCGAACATTTGCTCCTTGCGTGCTTTGCTTTGTTGATCTATCTATAAATCGTACTTTCTTCTCTATTAAGTCTCGTTTTTGTGTAGTATATGATTCGAATCTGTTTTTTTATATTAGATATGCACATGTTTCTGGATTGAAGTTTCATCTCTTGCGGGGACAACATTGCATGAAATAAAACGACGATGTGCATAGGTCGGAGAAGGAGTTTGACATTGGAGATTATGTCTACGTTAACTTACAACCTTATTGCCAAAACTCTATTGTTACTCGTGGAAATCAAAAGCTGAGTCCGAAATATTATGGTCCTTACCGTATTATCGATAAGTGTTGATCGGTTGCATACAAATTGGATCTTCCAACAACTTCAAAAAGTTATCCCGTCTTTCGTGTTTCCCAACTAGAAGTCCTTTTTGTTAATATTCTTATTCCGTCTACATGACGAATTTTGGTCTCTACTGTTCTAATTAAAGAACCTGACACAATTTTGAAAAGGAAGATGGTACAACATACAGGTCAAGCAGTTACAATGGTATTGGATAAGTGGACCCATTTGGATGAACCTAAAGCTACATGGGAAATTTTATTCTAATTAGGAGAAGCAGTTTCCTTCATTTACACCTTGAGGACAAGGTTCTTCAAACCCGGGGTATTTTTTATAGGAATGGCACATGATTGATTTGAAGAAGGTGACGATTGTTGCTTGGTGATGAAGTTATTTACGATTCACTAGATAGATCTTTTTCTCTTATCTTCTTATCTTGTTTCTATTTTTACTAGGTTAATTTTTCATCTGTTATAAAGGCTTTTGCCTTGTCGTTATGTTCTTTACTAAAAAATTATTCAGACATATTGTTATGTCTCTTAAGTCGTGCTCGTAAGGTTCGTATTGTTGCTTGTGAGTTTTTCGAACATTTGCTCCTTCCGTGCTTTGCTTCGTTGATCTATCTATAAATTGTACTTTCTTCTCTATTAAGTCTCGTTTTCGTGTAGTATATGATTCGACTCTGTTTTTTATATTAGATATGCACATGTTTCTGGATTGAAGTTTCATCTCTTGCGGGGACAACATTGCATGAAATAAAACGACGATGTGCATAGGTCGGAGAAGGAGTTTGACATTGGAGATTATGTCTACGTTAACTTACAACCTTATCGCCAAAACTCTGTTGTTACTCGTGCAAATCAAAAGCTGAGTCCAAAATATTATGGTCCTTACCGTATTATCGATAAGTGTTGATCGGTTGCATACAAATTGGATCTTCCAACAACTTCAAAAAGTTATCCCGTCTTTCGTGTTTCCCAACTAGAAGTCCTTTTTGTTAATATTCTTATTCCGTCTACATGACAAATTTTGGTCTCTACTGTTCTAATTAAAGAACCTGACACAATTTTGAAAAGGAAGATGGTACAACATCAAGGTCAAGCAGTTACAATGGTATTGGATAAGTGGACCCATTTGGATGAACCTAAAGCTACATGGGAAATTTTATTCTAATTAGGAGAAGCAGTTTCCTTCATTTACACCTTGAGGACAAGGTTCTTCAAACCCGGGGTATTTTTTATAGGAATGGCACATGATTGATTTGAAGAAGGTGACGATTGTTGCTTGGTGATCAAATTATTTACGATTCACTAGATAGATCTTTTTCTCTTATCTTCTTATCTTGTTTCTATTTTTACTAGGTTAATTTTTCATCTGTTATAAAGGCTTTTGCCTTGTCATTATGTTCTTTACTAAAAAATTATTCAGACATATTGTTATGTCTCTTAAGTCGTGCTCGTAAGGTTCGTATTGTTGCTTGTGAGTTTTTCGAACATTTGCTCCTTCCGTGCTTTGCTTCGTTGATCTATCTATAAATTGTACTTTCTTCTCTATTAAGTCTCTTTTTCGTGTAGTATATGATTCGACTCTGTTTTTTATATTAGATATGCACATGTTTCTGGATTGAAGTTTCATCACTTGCGGGCACCACATCGCATGAAATAAAACGACGATGTGCATAGGTCGGAGAAGGAGTTTGACATTGGAGATTATGTTTACGTTAACTTAAAACCTTATCGCCAAAACTCTGTTGTTACTCGTGCAAATCAAAAGCTGAGTCTGAAATATTATGGTCCTTACCGTATTATCGATAAGTTTTGATCGGTTGCATACAAATTGGATCTTCCAACAACTTCAAAGAGTTATCCCATTTTTCGTGTTTCCCAACTAGAAGTCCTTTTTGTTAATATTCTTATTCCGTCTACATTACAAAGTTTGGTCTCTACTGTTCTAATTAAAGAACCTGACATAATTTTGAAAAGGAAGATGGTACAACATCAAGGTCAAGCAGTTACAATGGTATTGGTTAAGTGGACCCATTTGGATGAACCTAAAGCTACATGGGAAATTTTATTCTAATTTGGAGAAGCAGTTTCCTTCATTTACACCTTGAGGACAAGGTTCTTCAAACCCGGGGTATTTTTTATAGGAATGGCACATGATTGATTTCAAGAAGGTGACGATTGTTGCTTGGTGATCAAGTTATTTACGATTCACTAGATAGATCTTTTTCTCTTATCTTCTTATCTTGTTTCTATTTTTACTAGGTTAATTTTTCATCTATTATAAAGGCTTTTGCCTTGTCGTTATGTTCTTTATCAAAAAATTATTCAGACATATTGTTATGTCTCTTAAGTCGTGCTCGTAAGCTTCATATTGTTGCTTGTGAGTTTTTCGAACATTTGCTCCTTGCGTGCTTTGCTTTGTTGATCTATCTATAAATCGTACTTTCTTCTCTATTAAGTCTCGTTTTTGTGTAGTATATGATTCGAATCTGTTTTTTTATATTAGATATGCACATGTTTCTGGATTGAAGTTTCATCTCTTGCGGGGACAACATTGCATGAAATAAAACGACGATGTGCATAGGTCGGAGAAGGAGTTTGACATTGGAGATTATGTCTACGTTAACTTACAACCTTATTGCCAAAACTCTATTGTTACTCGTGGAAATCAAAAGCTGAGTCCGAAATATTATGGTCCTTATTGTATTATCGATAAGTGTTGATCGGTTGCATACAAATTGGATCTTCCAACAACTTCAAAGAGTTATCCCGTTTTTCGTGTTTCCCAACTAGAAGCCTTTTTTGTTAATATTCTTATTCCGTCTACATTACAAAGTTTGGCCTCTAATGTTCTAATTAAAGAACCTGACACAATTTTGAAAAGGAAGATGGTACAACATCAAGGTCAAGCAGTTACAATCGTATTGGTGAAGTTGACCCATTTGGATGAAGCTAAAGCTACATGGGAAATTTTATTCAAATTTGGAGAAGCAGTTTCCTTCATTTACACCTTGAGGACAAGGTTCTTCAAACCTGGGGTATTTTATATAGGAATGGCACGTGATTGATTTGAAGAAGGGTTACGCTTGTTGCTTGGTAATCAAGTTATTTTCGATTCACTATATAGATCTTTTTCTCTTATCTTCTTATCTTGTTTCTATTTTTACTAGGTTAATTTTTCATCTGTTCTAAAGGTTTTTGCCTTGTCGTTATATTTTTTACCAAAAAACTATTCAGACATATTGTTACGTCTCTTAAGTCGTGCTCTTAGGCCTCGTATTGTTGCTTGTGAGTTTTCCGAACATTTGCTCCTTGCTTGCTTTGCTTAGTTGAATTATTAATAAATCGTACTTTCTTATTTATTAAGTCTCGTTTCCGTGTTGTATATGATTCGACTCTATTTTTCTATATTAGATATGCACATGTTTCTAGATTGAAGTTTCATCTCTTGCGTGCACAACATTGCATGAAGCAAAATGCCGATGTGCATAGGTCGGAGAAGGAGTTTGACATTGGAGATTATGTCTATGTTAACTTACAACCTTATCGTCAAAATTCTGTTGTGAGTTGTGCAAATCAAAAGCTGATTCCGAAATATTATGGTCTTTACCGTATTATCGATAAGTGTGGATCAGTTGCATACAAATTGGATTTTCCAACAACTTCAAAGATTCATTCCGCCTTTCGTGTATCCCAACTGAAATTCCTTTTTGGTAATATTCCTATTTTATCTACATTACAAAGTTCGGTCTCTGATGTTCTAATTAAAGAACATGAGGCAATTTCGGAAAGCAATATGGTACAACGTCGAGGTCGTCGTGTTACAATGGTATTGGTTAAGTGCACACATTTGGATGAAGCTGAAGCTACATGGGAATTTTATATTGATTTGCCGAAAACTTCCTTCATTTACACCTTGAGGACAAGGTTCTTCAAACCCGGGGTATTATTTATAGGAATGGCACATGATTGATTTCAAGAAGGTGACGATTGTTGCTTGGTGATCAAGTTATTTACGATTCACTAGATAGATCTTTTTCTCTTATCTTCTTATCTTGTTTCTATTTTTACTAGGTTAATTTTTCATCTGTTATAAAGGCTTTTTCCTTGTCATTATGTTCTTTACCAAAAAATTATATAGACATATTGTTACGTCTCTTAAGTCGTGCTCGTAAGGTTTGTATTGTTGCTTGTGAGTTTTTCGAACATTTGCTCCTTGCGTGCTTTGCTTCGTTGATCTATCTATAAATCGTACTTTCTTCTCTATTAAGTCTCGTTTTCGTGTAGTATATGATTCGGCTCTGTTTTTTATATTAGATATGCACATGTTTCTGGATTGAAGTTTCATCTCTTGCGGGGACAACATCGCATCAAATAAAACGACGATGTGCATAGGTCGGAGAAGGAGTTTGACATTGGAGATTATGTCTACGTTAACTTACAACCTTATCGCCAAAACTCTGTTGTTACTCGTGCAAATCAAAAGCTGAGTCCAAAATATTATGGTCCTTACCGTATTATCGATAAGTGTTGATCGGTTGCATACAAATTGGATCTTCCAACAACTTCAAAAACTTATCCCGTCTTTCGTGTTTCCCAACTAGAAGTCCTTTTTGTTAATATTCTTATTCCGTCTACATGACAAATTTTGGTCTCTACTGTTCTAATTAAAGAACCTGACACAATTTTGAAAAGGAAGATGGTACAACATCAAGGTCAAGCAGTTACAATGGTATTGGATAAGTGGACCCATTTGGATGAACCTAAAGCTACATGGGAACTTTTATTCTAATTTGGAGAAGCAGTTTCCTTCATTTACACCTTGAGGACAAGGTTCTTCAAACCCGGGGTATTTTTTATAGGAATGGCACATGATTGATTTGAAGAAAGTGACGATTGTTGCTTGGTGATCAAGTTATTTACAATTCACTAGATAGATCTTTTTCTCTTATCTTCTTATCTTGTTTCTATTTTTACTAGGTTAATTTTTCATCTGTTATAAAGATTTTTGCCTTGTCGTTATGTTCTTTACTAAAAAATTATTCAGACATATTGTTATGTCTCTTAAGTCGTGCTCGTAAGGTTCGTATTGTTGCTTGTGAGTTTTTCGAACATTTGCTCCTTCCGTGCTTTGCTTCGATGATCTATCTATAAATTGTACTTTCTTCTCTATTAAGTCTCGTTTTCGTGTTGTATATGATTCGACTCTGTTTTTTATATTAGATATGCACATGTTTCTGGATTGAAGTTTCATCTCTTGCGGGCACAACATCGCATCAAATAAAACGACGATGTGCATAGGTCGGAGAAGGAGTTTGACATTGGAGATTATGTCTACGTTAACTTAAAACCTTATCGCCAAAACTCTGTTGTTACTCGTACAAATCAAAAGCTGAGTCCGAAATATTATGGTCCTTACCGTATTATCGATAAGTTTGGATCGGTTGCATACAAATTGGATCTTCCAACAACTTCAAAGAGTTATCCCGTTTTTCGTGTTTCCCAACTAGAAGCCTTTTTTGTTAATATTCTTATTCCGTCTACATTACAAAGTTTGGCCTCTAATGTTCTAATTAAAGAACCTGACACAATTTTGAAAAGGAAGATGGTACAACATCAAGGTCAAGCAGTTACAATCGTATTGGTTAAGTTGACCCATTTGGATGAAGCTAAAGCTACATGGGAAATTTTATTCAAATTTGGAGAAGCAGTTTCCTTCATTTACACCTTGAGGACAAGGTTCTTCAAACCTGGGGTATTTTATATAGGAATGGCACGTGATTGATTTGAAGAAGGGTTACGCTTGTTGCTTGGTAATCAAGTTATTTTCGATTCACTATATAGATCTTTTTCTCTTATCTTCTTATCTTGTTTCTATTTTTACTAGGTTAATTTTTCATCTGTTCTAAAGGTTTTTGCCTTGTCGTTATATTTTTTACCAAAAAACTATTCAGACATATTGTTACGTCTCTTAAGTCGTGCTCTTGGGCCTCGTATTGTTGCTTGTGAGTTTTCCGAACATTTGCTCCTTGCTTGCTTTGCTTAGTTGAATTATTAATAAATCGTACTTTCTTATTTATTAAGTCTTGTTTCCGTGTTGTATATGATTCGACTCTATTTTTCTATATTGGATATGCACATGTTTCTAGATTGAAGTTTCATCTCTTGCGTGCACAACATAGCATGAAGCAAAATGCCGATGTGCATAGGTCGGAGAAGGAGTTTGACATTGGAGATTATGTCTATGTTAACTTACAACCTTATCGTCAAAATTCTGTTGTGAGTTGTGCAAATCAAAAGCTGATTCCGAAATATTATGGTCTTTACCGTATTATCGATAAGTGTGGATCAGTTGCATACAAATTGGATTTTCCAACAACTTCAAAGATTCATTCCGCCTTTCGTGTATCCCAACTGAAATTCCTTTTTGGTAATATTCCTATTTTATCTACATTACAAAGTTCGGTCTCTGATGTTCTAATTAAAGAACATGAGGCAATTTTGGAAAGCAATATGGTACAACGTCGAGGTCGTCGTGTTACAATGGTATTGGTTAAGTGCACACATTTGGATGAAGCTGAAGCTACATGGGAATTTTATATTGATTTGCCAAAAACTTCCTTCATTTACACCTTGAGGACAAGGTTCTACAAACCCGGGGGATCTGTTATAGGGATGGCACATGATTGATTTGAAGAAGGTGACGCTTCTTGCTTGGTGATCAAATTATTTACGATTCACTAGATAGATCTTTTTCTCGTATCTTCTTATCTTGTTTCTATTTTTACTAGGTTAATTTTTCATCTGTTATTAAGGCTTTTGCCTTGTCGTTATGTTCTTTATCAAAAAATTATTCAGACATATTGTTATGTCTCTTAAGTCGTGCTCGTAAGCTTCATATTGTTGCTTGTGACTTTTTCGAACATTTGCTCCTTGCGTGCTTTGCTTCGTTGATCTATCTATAAATCGTACTTTCTTCTCTATTAAGTCTCGTTTTCGTGTAGTATATGATTCGAATCTGTTTTTTTATATTAGATATGCACATGTTTCTGGATTGAAGTTTCATCTCTTGCGGGCACAACATCGCATCAAATAAAACGACGATGTGCATAGGTCGGAGAAGGAGTTTGACATTGGAGATTATGTCTACGTTAACTTAAAACCTTATCGCCAAAACTCTGTTGTTACTCGTGCAAATCAAAAGCTGAGTCCGAAATATTATGGTCCTTACCGTATTATCGATAAGTTTGGATCGGTTGCATACAAATTGGATCTTCCAACAACTTCAAAGAGTTATCCCGTTTTTCGTGTTTCCCAACTAGAAGTCCTTTTTGTTAATATTCTTATTCCGTCTACATTACAAAGTTTGGTCTCTACTGTTCTAATTAAAGAACCTGACACAATTTTGAAAAGGAAGATGGTACAACATCAAGGTCAAGCAGTTACAATCGTATTGGTTAAGTGGACCCATTTGGATGAACCTAAAGCTACATGGGAAATTTTATTCTAATTTGGAGAAGCAGTTTCCTTCATTTACACCTTGAGGACAAGGTTCTTCAAACCCGGGGTATTATTTATAGGAATGGCACATGATTGATTTCAAGAAGGTGACGATTTCTGCTTGGTGATCAAGTTATTTACGATTCACTAGATAGATCTTTTTCTCTTATCTTCTTATCTTGTTTCTATTTTTACTAGGTTAATTTTTCATCTGTTATAAAGGCTTTTTCCTTGTCGTTATGTTCTTTACCAAAGAATTATTCAAACATATTGTTACGTCTCTTAAGTCGTGCTCGTAAGGTTTGTATTGTTGCTTGTGAGTTTTTCGAACATTTGCTCCTTGCGTGCTTTGCTTCGTTGATCTATCTATAAATCGTACTTTCTTCTCTATTAAGTCTCGTTTCATGTAGTATATGATTCAGCTCTGTTTTTTATATTAGATATGCACATGTTTCTGGATTGAAGTTTCATCTCTTGCGGGGACAACATTGCATGAAATAAAACGACGATGTGCATAGGTCGGAGAAGGAGTTTGACATTGGAGATTATGTCTACGTTAATTTACAACCTTATCGCCAAAACTCTGTTGTTACTCGTGCAAATCAAAACCTGAGTCCAAAATATTATGGTCCTTACCGTATTATCGATAAGTGTTGATCGGTTGCATACAAATTTGATCTTCCAACAACTTCAAAATGTTATCCCGTCTTTCGTGTTTCCAGACTAGAAGTCCTTTTTGTTAATATTCTTATTCCGTCTACATTACAAAGTTTGGTCTCTACTGTTCTAATTAAAGAACCTGACACAATTTTGAAAAGGAAGATGGTACAACATCAAGGTCAAGCAGTTACAATGGTATTGGATAAGTGGACCCATTTGGATGAACCTAAAGCTACATGGGAAATTTTATTCTAATTTGGAGAAGCAGTTTCCTTCATTTACACCTTGAGGACAATGTTCTTCAAACCCGGGGTATTTTTTATAGGAATGGCACATGATTGATTTGAAGAAAGTGACGATTGTTGCTTGGTGATCAAGTTATTTACAATTCACTAGATAGATCTTTTTCTCTTATCTTCTTATCTTGTTTCTATTTTTACTAGGTTAATTTTTCATCTGTTATAAAGGTTTTTGCCTTGTCGTTATGTTCTTTACTAAAAAATTATTCAGACATATTGTTATGTCTCTTAAGTCGTGCTCGTAAGCTTCATATTGTTGCTTGTGAGTTTTTCGAACATTTGCTCCTTCCGTGCTTTGCTTCGTTGATCTATCTATAAATTGTACTTTCTTCTCTATTAAGTCTCGTTTTCGTGTAGTATATGATTCGACTCTGTTTTTTATATTAGATATGCACATGTTTCTGGATTGAAGTTTCATCTCTTGCGGGCACAACATCGCATGAAATAAAACGACGATGTGCATAGGTCGGAGAAGGAGTTTGACATTGGAGATTATGTCTACGTTAACTTAAAACCTTATCGCCAAAACTCTGTTGTTACTCGTGCAAATCAAAAGCTAAGTCCGAAATATTATGGTCCTTACCGTATTATCGATAAGTTTTGATCGGTTGCATACAAATTGGATCTTCCAACAACTTCAAAGAGTTATCCCGTTTTTCATGTTTCCCAACTAGAAGTCCTTTTTGTTAATATTCTTATTCCGTCTACATTACAAAGTTTGGTCTCTACTGTTCTAATTAAAGAACCTAACACAATTGTGAAAAGGAAGATGGTACAACATCAAGGTCCAGCAGTTACAATGGTATTGGTTAAGTGGACCCATTTGGATGAACCTAAAGCTACATGGGAAATTTTATTCTAATTTGGAGAAGCAGTTTCCTTCATTTACACCTTGAGGACAAGGTTCTTCAAACCCGGGGTATTATTTATAGGAATGGCACATGATTGATTTCAAGAAGGTGACGATTGTTGCTTGGTGATCAAGTTATTTACGATTCACTAGATAGATCTTTTTCTCTTATCTTCTTATCTTGTTTCTATTTTTACTAGGTTAATTTTTCATCTGTTATAAAGGCTTTTTCCTTGTCGTTATGTTCTTTACCAAAAAATTATTCAGACATATTGTTACGTCTCTTAAGTCGTGCTCGTAAGGTTTGTATTGTTGCTTGTGAGTTTTTCGAACATTTGCTCCTTGCGTGCTTTGCTTCGTTGATCTATCTATAAATCGTACTTTCTTCTCTATTAAGTCTCATTTTCGTGTAGTATATGATTCGGCTCTGTTTTTTATATTAGATATGCACATGTTTCTGGATTGAAGTTTCATCTCTTGCGGGCACAACATCGCATGAAATAAAACGACGATGTGCATAGGTCGGAGAAGGAGTTTGACATTGAAGAGTATGTCTACGTTAACTTACAACCTTATCGCCAAAACTCTGTTGTTACTCGTGCAAATCAAAAGCTAAGTCCGAAATATTATGGTCCTTACCGTATTATCGATAAGTGTTGATCGGTTGCATACAAATTGGATCTTCCAACAACTTCAAAGAGTTATCCCGTCTTTCGTGTTTCCCAACTAGAAGTCCTTTTTGTTAATATTCTTATTCCGTCTATATTACAAAGTTCGGTCTCTACTGTTCTAATTAAAGAACCTAACACAATTTTGAAAAGGAAGATGGTACAACATCAAGGTCAAGCAGTTACAATGGTATTGGTTAAGTGGACCCATTTGGATGAACCTAAAGCTACATGGGAAATTTTATTCTAATTTGGAGAAGCAGTTTCCTTCATTTACACCTTGAGGACAAGGTTCTTCAAACTCGGGGTATTTTTTATAGGAATGGCATATGATTGATTTGAAGAAGTCGACACTTGTTGCTTGGTGATCAAGTTATTTACGGTTCACTATATAGATTTTTTCTCTTATCTTCTTATCTTGTTTCTATTTTTACTAGGTTAATTTTTCATCTCTTATAAAGGCTTTTTCCTTCTCGTTATATTTTTTACCAAAAAACTATTCAAACATATTGTTATGTCTCTTAAGTCGTGCTCTTAGGCCTCGTATTGTTGCTTGTGAGTTTTCTGAACATTTGCTCCTTGCTTGCTTTGCTTGGTTGATCTATTAATAAATCGTACTTTCTTATTTATTAAGTCTCGTTTCCGTGTTGTATATGATTCGACTATTTTTTTCTATATTAGATATGCACATGTTTCTAGATTGAAGTTTCATTTCATGCGTGCACAACATTGCATGAAGCAAAACGCCGATGTGCATAGGTCGGAGAAGGAGTTTGACATTGGATATTATGTTTAGGTTAAGTTACAACCTTATCGCCAAAACACTGTTATGACTCATGCAAATCAAAACTTGAGTCCGAAATATTATGGTCCTTACCGTATTATCGATAAGTGTGGATCAGTTGCAAACAAATTGGATCTTCCAACAACTTCAAAGATTCATCCCATCTTTTGTGTTTCGTCTACATTACCAAGTTCGTTCTCCGATGTTCTAATTAAAGAACATGAGGCAATTTTGGAAATGAAGATGGTACAATGTCATGGTCGTGCTCTTCCAATGGTATTGGTTAAGTGGACATTTTTGGATGGAGCTGAAGCTACATGGCAACTTTATTTTGATTTGCAGAAGAAGTTTTCTTCATTTACACCTTTATGGACAAGGTTCTTCAAACCCGGGGAAGTTATTATAGGAATTTCACATGATTGATTTGAAGAAAGGTGACACTTGTTGCTTGGTGATCAAGTTATTCACTAGATATATCTTTTCCTTTTATATTCTTCTCTTGTTCCTATTTTTACTAGGTTCAGTTTTCATCTCCTATAAAGATTTTTGCCTTGTCATTATATTCTTTACCGAAAACTATTCAGACATGTTGTTACGTCTTTTAAGTTGTGCTCTAAAGCTTCGTGTTGTTGCTTGTGAGTTTCCGAACCTTAGCTTCTTGCGTGCTTTGCTTCATTGATATATCAATAAACCGTACTTTCTTCTCTATAAAGTCTTATTTCCGTGTTGTATAAGATTCAACTCTGTTTTTCTATATTAGATTTGCATGTGTTTTAAGTGGTTGCCTTTAGCTGAATATTGGTATAACACTAACTTTCACACTTCTACACAATTTTGGAAAGGAAGATGGTAAAACGTCAAGGTCGTGCCGTTGCAATGGTATTGGTTAAGTGGACCCATTTGGATGAAGCCGAAGCGACATGGGAATTTTATTTTGATTTAGAGAAGAATTTATTTCATTTACACCTTGAGGACAAGGTTCTTCAAACTTGGGGGATCTTTTATAGGAATGGCACGTGATTGATTTGAAGAAGGGTGACGCTTGTTGCTTGGTGATCAAGTTAATTACGATTCACTAGATAGATCTTTTTCTCTTATCTTCTTCTCTTGTTCCTATTTTTACTAGGTTAGGTTTTCATTACTTATAAAGGCTTTTGCCCTTTCGTTATATTCATTACCGAAAAAGTATTCAGATATATTGTTACGTCTCTTAAGTCGTGCTCCTAAGTTTCGTATTGTTGCTTGTGAGTTTTCCGAACATTTGATCCTTGCATGCTTTGCTTCTTGATCTATCAATAGTACTTTCTTGGCTATTAAGTCTTATTTTCATGTTGTATACGATTCGACTCTATTTTTCTATATTAGATTTGAACATGTTGTAAGTGGTTGGCATTAGCTGAATCTTGGTATAACACAAACTTTCACACTTCTACACAATTGACGCCATAGGAAGCTATTTTCGCACAGCAACCTCTGATTCATTTACTGTATTTACCTGGTGAGTCAAAATTGGCTGTTGTTGCACGAAACTTACAAGAACAAGAGAGTATGATTGAAATATTGAGGTTTCATCTCTTGTGTGCACAACATTGCATGAAGCGAAACGACAATGTGCATAGGTCGGAGAAGGAGTTTGACATTGGAGATTATGTCTCTATTAAGTTACAACCTTATCGCCAAAACTCTGTTATGACTCGTGCAAATCAAAAGCTGAGTCCAAAATATTATGGTCCTTACCGTATTATCGATAAGTGTGGATCAGTTGCAAGCATATTGGATCTTCCAACAACTTCAAAGATTCATCCCGTCTTTCGTGTTTCCCAACTGAAGTCCTTGTTGGTAATATTCCTATTTCGTCTACATTACAAACTTCAGTCTCTGATGTTCTAATTGAAGAACCTGAAGCAATTTTGAAAAGGAAGATGGTACAACGTCAAGGTCGTGTTGTTACAATGGTATTGGTTAAGTGGACACATTTGGATGAAGGCGAAACAACATGGAAATTTTATTTTGATTTGCATAAGAAGTTTCCTTCATTTACACCCTTAGGACAAGGTTATTCAAACCCGGGGGATTTGTTATAGGTATGGCACGTGATTGACTTGAAGAAGGGTGAAGCTTGTTGCTTGGTGATCAAGTTATTTATGATTCACTAGATAGATCTTTTCCTCTTACCTTCTTATATTGTTTCTATTTTTACTATGTTAAGTTTTCATCTCTTATAAAGGCTTTTGCGTTGTTGTTATATTTTTTACATAAAAACTATTCAGACATATTGTTACGTCTCTTAATACTTACTCTTAAGCTTCATATTGTTGTGAGTTTTCCGAACCTTTGCTCCTTGCGTGCTTTGCTTCGTTGATCTATTAACAAATCGTACTTTCTTCTCAATTAAGTCTCGTTTCCATGTTGTACACGATTCAACTCTGTTTTTCTATGTTAGATTTACACATATTGTAAGCTGTTGTCTTTAGCTGAATCTTGGTATAACACTAACTTTCACACTTCTTAACAAATGACGCCATACAAAGCTAGTTTCAGACAGCAACCTCCAATTTGTTGTTGTTGCACGAAACTTACAAGAACGAGAGAGTATGATTGAAATATTAAAGTTTCATCTCTTGCGTGCACAACATTGCATGAAGTAAAATGCCGATGTGCTTAGGTCAGAGAAGGAGTTTGACATTGGAGATTATGTCTATGTTAACTTACAACCTTATCATCAAAACTCCGTTGTGTTTCGTGCAAATCAAAAGCTGATTCCGAAATATTATGGTCTTTATCGTATTATCGATAAGTATGGATCAGTTGCATACAAATTGGATCTTCCAACAACTTCAAAGATTCATTCCGCCTTTCGTGATTCCCAACTGAAATTCCTTTTTGGTAATATTCCTATTTTGTCTACATTACAAAGTTCGGTCTCTGATGTTCTAATTAAAGAACATGAGGCAATTTCGGAAAGCAATATGGTACAACGTCAAGGTCGTGCTGTTACAATTGTATTGGTTAAGTGGACACATTTGGATGAAGGTGAAGCTACATGGGAATTTTATATTGATTTGCCGAAGAATTTCCTTCATTTACACCTTGAGGACAAGGTTCTTCAATCCCGGGGGATCTGTTATAGGAATGGCACATGATTGATTTGAAGAAGGTGACGCTTGTTGCTTGGTGATCAAGTTATTTACGATTCACTATATAAATATTTTTATCTTATCTTCTTATCTTGTTTCTATTTTTACTAGGTTAATTTTTCATCTGTTATAAAGGCTTTTGCCTTGTCGTTATGTTCTTTACCAAAAAATTATTCAGACATATTGTTATGTCTCTTAAGTCGTGCTCGTAAGCTTCATATTGTTGCTTGTGAGTTTTTCGAACATTTGCTCTTTGCGTGCTTTGCTTCGTTGATATATCTATAAATCGTACTTTCTTCTCTATTAAGTCTTGTTTTCGTGTAGTATATGATTCGACTCTGTTTTTTATATTAGATATGCAAATGTTTCTGGATTGAAGTTTCATCTCTTGCGGGAACAACATCGCATGAAATAAAACGACGATGTGCATATGTCGGAGAAGGAGTTTGACATTGGAGTGTCTACGTTAACTTACAACCTTATCGCAAAAACTCTATTGTTACTCGTGTAAATCAAAAGCTGAATCCGAAATATTATGCTCCTTATTGTATTATCGATAAGTGTTGATCGGTTGCATACAAATTGGATCTTCCAACAACTTCAAAGAGTTATCCCGTCTTTCGTGTTTCCCAACTAGAAGTCCTTTTGTAAATATTCTTATTCCGTCTACATTACAAAGTTCGGTCTCTACTGTTCTAATTAAAGAACCTAACACAATTCTGAAAAGGAAGATGGTACAACATCAAGGTCAAGCAGTTACAATGGTATTGGTTAAGTGGACCCATTTGGATGAACCTAAAGCTACATGGGAAATTTTATTCTAATTTGGAGAAGCAGTTTCCTTCATTTACACCTTGAGGACAAGGTTATTCAAACCCGGGGTATTTTTTATAGGAATGGCACATGATTGATCTGAAGAAGGTGACGATTGTTGCTTGGTGATCAAGTTATTTACGATTCACTAGATAGATCTTTTTCTCTTATCTTCATATCTTGTTTCTATTTTTACTAGGTTAATTTTTCATCTGTTATAAAGGCTTTTGCCTTGTCATTATGTTCTTTACCAAAAAATTATTCAGACATATTGTTATGTCTCTTAAGTCGTGCTCGTAAGCTTCATATTGGTGCTTGTGAGTTTGTTGAACATTTGCTCCTTGCGTGCTTTGCTTCGTTGATCTATCTATAAATCGTACTTTCTTCTCTATTAAGTCTCGTTTTCGTGTAGTATATGGTTCGACTCTGTTTTTTATATTAGAAATGCACATGTTTCTAGATTGAAGTTTCATCTCTTGCGGGCACAACATCGCATAAAACAAAACGATGATGTGCATAGGTTGGAGAAGGAGTTTGACATTGGAGATTATGTCTATGTTAACTTACAACCTTATCGCCAAAACTCTGTTGTTACTCGTGCAAATCAAAAGCTGAGTCCAAAATATTATGGTCCTTACCGTATTATCGATAAGTGTTGATCGGTTGCATACAAATTGGATCTTCCAACAACTTCAAAGAGTTATCCCGTCTTTCATGTTTCCCAACTAGATATCCTTTTTGTTAATATTCTTATTCCGTCTACATTACGAAGTTCGGTCTCTAATGTTCTAATCAAAGAATCTGACACAATTTTAAAAAGGAAGATGGTACAACATCAAGGTCAAGCAGGTACAATGGTATTGGTTAAGTGGACCCATTTGGATGAAGCTGAAGCTACATGGGAAATTTTATATTAATTTGGAGAACCTGTTTCCTTCATTTACTCCTTGAGGACAAGGTTCTTCAAACCTGGGGTATTTGTTATAGGAATGGCATGTGATTGATTTGAAGAAGGGTGACGCTTGTTGCTTGGTAATCAAGTTATTTTCGATTCACTATATAGATCTTTTTCTCTTATCTTTTTATCTTGTTTCTATTTTTACTAGGTTAATTTTTCATCTCTTATAAAGGCTTTTGCCTTGTCGTTATATTTTTTACCAAAAAACTATTCAGACATATTGTTACGTCTCTTAAGTCAAGCTCTTAGGCTTTGTATTGTTGCTTGTGAGTTTTCCAAACATTTGCTCCTTGCTTGCTTTTCTTGGTTGATCTATTAATAAATCGTACTTTCTTATTTATTAAGTCTCGTTTCCGTGTTGTATATGATTCGACTCTGTTTTTCTATATTAGATATGCACATGTTTCTAGATTGAAGTTTCATCTCTTTCGTGCACAACATTGCATGAAGCAAAATGCCGATGTGCATAGGTCGGAGAAGGAGTTTGATATTGGAGATTATGTCTAGGTTTAGTTACAACCTTATCGCCAAAACTCTTCTATGACTCGTGCGAATCAAAAGTTGAATCCGAAATATTATGGTCCTTACCATATTATCGATAAGTGTGGATTAATTGCAAACAAATTGGATCTTCCAACAACTTCAAAGATTCATCCCGTCTTTCGTGTTTCCCAACTGAAGTCCTTGTTGGTAATATGTTCTAATTAAAGAACTTGAAGCAATTCTGAAAAGGAAGATGGTACAACGTCAATGTCGTGTTGTTACAATGGTATTGGTTAAGTGGACACATTTTGATGAAGTCGAAACTACATGGGAATTTTATTTTGATTTGCAGAAGAAGTTTCCTTCATTTACACCTTGAAGACAAGGTTCTTCAAACCCGGGGGATTTGTTTGAGGTATGGCACGTGGTTGACTTGAAGAAGGGTGAAGCTTGTTGCTTGGTGATCAAGTTATTTACGATTCACTAGATAGATCTTTTTCTTTTATCTTCTTATATTGTTCCTATTTTTACTATGTTAAGTTTTCATCTCTTATAAAGGCTTTTGCGTTGTTGTTATATTGTTTACAGAAAAAATATTCAGATATATTGTTACGTCTCTTAATACTTGCTCTTAAGCTTCGTATTGTTGTGAGTTTTCCGAACCTTTGCTCCTTGCGTGCTTTGCTTCGTTGATCTATCAATAAATCGTACTTTCTTTTCAATTAAGTTTCCTTTCCATGCTGTACACGATTCGACTCTGTTTTTCTATATTAGATTTATACGTGTTGTAAGCTATTCTCTTTAGCTGAATCTTGGTATAACACTAACTTTCACACATCTACACAAATGACGCCATACGAAGCAATTTTCAAACAGTAACCTCCGATTCATCTACTGTATTTACCTGGCGAATCAAAAGTGGTTGTTGTTGCACGAAACTTACAAGAACGAGAGAGTATGATTAAAATATTGAAGTTTCGTCTCTTGCGTGCACAACATTGCATGAAGCAAAATGCTGATGTGCATAGGTCAGAGAAGGAGTATGACATTGGAGATTATGTCTATGTTAAGTTACAACCTTATCGCAAAACTTTGTTGTGACTCGTGCAAATCAAAAGCTGAGTCCAAAATATTATGGTCATTACCGTATTATCGATAAGTGTGGATCGGTTGCATACAAATTGGATCTTCCAACAACTTCAAAGATTCATCCGGTCTTTCGTGTTTCCCAACTGAAAATCCTTTTTGGTAATATTCCTATTTCATCTACATTACAAAGTTCGGTCTCCGATGTCCTAATTAAAGAACATGGGGTAATTTTGGAAAGGAAGATGGTACAACGTCAAGGTCGTGCTGTTACTATGGTATTGGTTAAGTGGACACATTTGGATGAAGCTGAAGCTACATGGGAATTTTATATTGATTTGCAGAAGAATTTCCTTCATTTACACCTTGAGGACAAGGTTCTTCAAACCCGGGGGATCTGTTATAGGAAGGGCACGTGATTGATTTGAAGAAAGGTGACGCTTTTTACTTGGTGATCAAGTTATTTATAGATCTTTTTCTCTTATCTGCTTATCTTGTTTCTATTTTTACTAGGTTAAGTTTTCATCTCTTATAAAGGCTTTTGCATTGTCGTTATATTCTTTACCAAAAAACTATTCAAACATATTATTATGTCTCTTAAGTCGTGCTCTTAAGCTTCGTAGTGTGAGTCCCCCCCCTATGTCTTTTACCGAAATTAAATTAACTCATTCTACATGTTTGTTACGTCCTCTGAGTTATGTCATCTGCATTTATTTCCGTTCATTGATTCTCCACAGGTTTCACAGATGCAGTCTCCACTAGAAGACGTCCCTTTTTATTATGAATTAATGGGTACGGAAGCATATGTTGAAGTTGAGCATGTTCTGAATTGTTTGAAACAAGACCGTCTTTTGCCTCCGAACAGAAGGATGTCCCGTGGACGAGCGTTGAGGCTTGCCATGCTTGTCATTCTTGAAGGTGTCATGCTTCCTATAAATTTTAATCCGTTGAGATCATATCACAATGCAAATATCGGTGAAGAACAGTTGAGATGGAAGGTAGAGTATTAAATTACGTTCCGAGTGTAAACATTGTCATGCATTACGTCACTTGCACTTATGTCACTACTCATTCATCTAATTTCCATCTTTGTTTTTGTAGCATGGGGTTTTGCACATTTCGCCCGAGAATTGCGAGTACGACGTCTCATGTGACAAAAACTTCGAAGACCATGTTGTATCTTATAAACTCACCTGCCCCTGTCGAAAATGTCTATTCCCCCATGGCGGAGCACTCCCACTTCCCTTACACGACCATAACTGAACTAGCCATTATATACTTCTAAGTCTCCGAATTTTTGTGTGTTTCTCTTCCTTTATGAAGTTCAACCTTAGCCTTTTTCTAGTTAGTTCGACCTCTTTTATAAACGCCACATGCCAATTACCATGTGTGGCCTTTTCCAGTTGTAAAAAGCAATTACATAAACATACGCCGCACGTGTCTATCATTTATTTAATGAATTTTTTTGGAATACGCGTCATACGTCCCCAAGAACATGGTTGAAACTACACCGTCTTGATTTTCAAATTTTTTCTTTTCCAGAACCTCGCATATTCTATATTTTGATGTTTGCCCGAACATTCCTATTACTCAATGACGAATACACTTGTATAATAAGCTAATTCTATTCCTTCTCTTTCTTACCAAACTCCATTTACTCCACTTCTTAACATAAAGAATAGGTTTAAAGCCTGTAAATTCAAAAAAGCAACGTTTAAAGCACAAACATTTTAACGAGCTGGTCAAATCCTCATCTTTTCTTTGATTGAGATATTAAAGGCCCGTTGTTAAGTTATATCGTTAAGTAAATTACAGAGTTAATCGCCTGTTAGTGGTGTCGTTAATTCCAAACGATGATGTTTTAACACAAGACTAAATCCCTGAATCCCTAAATCCTAAATTTCTTCCCGATTTTTCTGGCCATGAGTTCTAGCTCTGTGACAACAGGTTTCGATAAATGTTGTGGACTTCCGACGAAGTGTGCGTGTGGGCTAGATGTCGTGATGTTAACATCGAAGACACAAACCAAAATCACTTGTTATAGGATCACTTGTTGTAGTGTGAAGATTATGTTGGATTAGTGTAAGGCCAAAATCCTACATATTTAGTTTGAACAATTAAACAAAATACCTCATCCAAACTTTGATCTTTCCGGTTGTGGCTGCTCCCGGGGCTGCGGTTGTGGTTGTGGTTGTGGCTGAGGATGCGGTTGTGGCTGAGGCTATGGTTGTGGCTACGGTTGTGGCTGTGGCTGCGGTTTGTGGCTGCGGTTGTGGCTGTGAGGCTTGATCTTGAGATTGCGAGGCTTGAGCTTGAAAAGCTTGAAGCTTGACCTTGAGAAGCTTCACCTTGAGAAGCTTGATAAGCTAGTCCAGAAAAGTTTGTTCTTGGCCGACCTCTTGGATTTTTTGGCTGCGGCTCAACCCTCTGGTTCTTACAGCTTTGTTTGTTGTGTCCTTCTTCTTGGCAGTTGGAATAGGTCACAGTTCTGCTGGTTTTGCGAGACAGTCTGGTGCTACTTGAAGAGGATGTTGTTTCATTGACTCCTCTTCTCCTAGCATGGTTGCTTGGCCTCCCAGGATTACCTCTTCTTGATGGAGGTGGAAGAACACCTATTCTATTTTGTTTGGGCCACATAAGAGGTCCTTGTACAGGTCTGATACCATCTTCGTATGTTTGCTGCCACAAGCTCGTGGTGTACCAATCAGCCACATAGTCTTCTACCTTTTGCTTTGTTCCAATGATAACATAAGCGGCATGGATGCAAGGAATACCAGCCATCTGCCACTTCTTACAACCGCAGGTTCTGTCATTCATATCAACCATGAAACAATCCTCTCCATGCCTTATCTCATGAGTATTGTGTCGTACAGTCCACCTAACACAAAACTGTGATCCAGCGATCATTTTTCAATCTCTGCATGTGCTTTTTTGGTAAACCTACATTTATCCTTCATCCTCCCAGCAAGCACATATCTCTTCTCATTCCTTACCTACACTGCCTTCTAATTTCTTCCAACATATGCAGTAATGGTTTCTTTCTAGCTAAGTGGATAGTTGTATTGAAAGACTCGGACAAATTATTGAGGATGTCATTGCAGCACGTGCCTAATCTAAAGAAGGCCCTAGAGCATGTCTTTGGATTAGTTTTCAGCAAAGACTCAAACGCACCTGGGTTGTAACCCTGCAATGCTCGCATATGTGACCCAAACTCCCCTATTGTGTAGCTCCTTGCAATCTTCCAGAAGTGTCGCTGCAGGTCCATATCGTGATTGTTTCTTTTCCAGTTCTCCATAATGTGGCGAGCACACAGTCGATGCTCAACTTGTGGAGTTATGTTGCGGATTGCTTTGACCAACCCCTGCAAAATAAAATAAGCTCATTACAAATTACTAACAACAAACAGTTACTATTTCAAGCTAAGGTTTAGTGACTAACCGACTTTTTATCCGAAATTATTGCCACATTTCTACCATCTTGCAGATCCAAATTTGCAGCTAACATCCTAACAAACCAATCTCAGTTATCATCATTTTCTATTTCTACAACAGCCCAAGCAATGGGGACTATTCTATTGTCTCTGTCTCTCCCAGTTGCAGCTAATAGATGGCCTTTGATGTCCCATTTCAGAAATGCTCCATCCACTCCAACACATTACACTAACATCCAAACATGGAAACACAACAACACATGGCTACACATGGCCTTACACTAATCCAACGTAATCTTCACATTACAACAAGTGATCCTATAACAAGTGATTTTTGTTTGTGTCTTCGACGTTAACATCACGACATCTA